>CM052343.1:24139352-24230850 GCA_028455595.1 Lasioglossum vierecki | reverse complement strand
AAAAAATCATTTCGTTGCGACACGAGAGCATGTACCAAAGACACCGTACAGTGCGAACAACGAATCGCCGAGCACTAAATCGCCTTGTAATAAATCTAATAATTAAATAATTACGATAAACTATAACCCGCATTAAGCGAATAAATAACCGTAAACAATTAAACTCAATAAACTAAACTAAACCGAATAAATCATGTTTATTTACGAATCGAAAAATGGCCGATTACCAAGTATTACGAAGAACCTGGAAGAACCGTACTAGACGAATATTCGAGACAAACTAGACTAACGCTTTCCTACACTGCAGCCAACCTGAGAAAAACCAACATTTTCGCGAATCATTTGCTCTTCCTAAATTTGTACAACTACGGACGGTTGTTCTGTTTTATTTAACCAATTTCAAAAAAGAAGGAGGTTACTCAATTCGATCTGTATGTGCCTTTTTTCCGCTTTTTTTTATTCGAATATTCTCTCTCAGCGTCGTTGAAAAATACCGGTGAGATGGCGCTATTATACCTGAATTTATTCGCGTGATCCTTAGACTATGATATATTAAACCTGTGGTAAACCTACAACTTGTCGCGTAACACAACTGAACACAACACACTGTTAAAACGCTCGAGCGATAATTTATGACGTTTGTCTAACTCGAATAAGTATGAATAAGTTTGATTTTTTAAAATCACATGTATCATATTCATTAAATAAAACATTCGTTTGATAATTACATATATATAACTATTATATAATTACAAATTCTACAGTCTATAGCACGGGTCTGTAGTCAATTTTCTTCTTTTAGGTTATATTATTTTAGTGTTTTTCTTATTTTTACTGTTTACAATTTATTTCCTAATGTAATTCAGTGTAATTTTTTCATTATAGGATTTACATGATCGAGGAACATACTGTTCCACGATGAATGTACGACACTTTGTGGCAATAGGTGCGGTGGGTACCTCTATTGCTTTAACTGTGTTACCTCATACCGTCTATCTAGATACATTTAGGCAATTTAGAGCTAAATATCGGTAAGCGTTTGTTTGAAAATTAAAGTTGTTTGAAACTTTCCTAATTGTTATGTAATACATATTTATTTGAATGTATTTTCAAACTAGCATGAATCAAATGGAAGAACCGGTTAAAGAAAAGTATCGAAAAAGATTTGTACAAGTCATGGATGATCTAAAGTTATCAGAGAAGGATAGGGAGCGTCTGAAGTTATTTCATGTTTATGGTTATGATATATTTTCTGCCGGAGAGCTGAGTAGAGGAAAGGGTAATGGTCTAATTGGGATTCCGATGAACTATGAATATGAAAATGCAGAAAAAGTAGACAAATGTCAGATACTTGTACAAAATCAACCTCTAGATTACACCAAGCAAGAGGCAAACGATTTCTTAGAATCGATAGTACTTTCAGAAAATGCTCAAAAGTATGCGATCGCTAGAGAAATTTTGAAAGTAAAATACAGAAATATACAAAACGAAGTAATACTGCTTGCGATACATAGTTTTCTCACAGTTGCAATATACGATACGTTTAACGCATATATCAAATTATTTAGAGAGAAAAAGCTGTACCGCTTTTTATTAGGTGCTTTTATCTACACTGGAGGAATTTTTCTTTGGATTGCAATAAAGATTGTGAACAATTGTGAAAGAGACATTAGAATTGATAATCAGTTGCTTTTACTTGGTTCCAACTATATCGAGGGTGCCAATGAATTTTATACTAAATTATTTCGTAGAAATATGGCTTTGAAATTTATTTTGGGAGACAAAAGCAAACTGTCCAAATCGTTTATGTATGAAAACCTTTTTGCATGGCACAGAGGCCTATCGATTCCTGAAAAAAAAAATTATTTTAGTGCGAGATTACAAGAGACTGAACAAGTTTTATAAGAAAAAAAGAAAAAATAATCTTTGTTACTTTAACAATTATTCTATATATAGTAAAATTGTAAAATAGTAAAACAAGCATTTCACATAGATATATCGGTTTTTCCACAATTCCTAAATTGTACGTAGGAAAAATCATTCGAGTAATATAAATAATATCATTATTAAATTGGCTTTATTCGTTAACATGTAGTAATTACATAATTTATGTACATCGAGTACATTACGAGTACATTATCGGTAATGGTTGTTATTTATTTTATAAAATAGGATTGTGTATAAATTTTAAAATTAAATTATATTACAAAATATTACCTAGTTTTGATATCCTTTACACTTTATAAACACAACGAATCTCAAGAAAAAAGAGCAGATGCACAAATCGCAGGAAATTCTCGTTAACGATAAACGTTAATTCTACCGGTGGATTTATAAAAGTTATTAAGAACGTACCGTGTTTATGGATGAATATTTGTCCTTGTACGGTAGAAGATATACTAGAAAGCAAAATCATTATACCTCATTGCATACATAATCGATAAATGATGAAAAACTTTCACTTTCTATTGTATATTACGTATTCTCTGTTTTCCTGTATATTCTATATTTATATCTATATCTACTGTTCTTTGTTCATTATTTATATAATGTTGGCGACACGATAATTGCATTTTCCATCTAAATATTTTAGAAATAAATATGTTACTTAAAAACTAATATACAAAAATACTTACACACAGTGTTCAATTATATACATTGTTTTGCACTATGTAAGACCCAAAGAACCAAGCTGAAACGACAAATAATTTAGAGTTGGAATACTTGGATTTTGTTTGATGTTAACATGTTTCTTGAATATTTTTACCAGTGTCATCTTATCCTCTTCTTTTTTAAGTATTTTTGTTGTTTGTTCTTGGTCAAACTTAACAACTGCGGCGATCACTCTGGCTAGCACCATTGTTTCTCTTCCCATCATGTACTCGAATAAAATATTTCTAAGATACTCTATCTCTGTTGAATCTTCTAACGTGTCATGCCTTAATTTCACTATTTTCCTAAGTTCAATTAGCTCTCGCCTTTGAGCTGTTAGCGTTTGTTGAAGAGTATGAAAGGAACCGGTATTCGATTGTACCGCTGCCATTGCAACTCTTGAAGTGCTCTCCAATTCCTAAGTAAAATGATATTTCTGAATTTCATAGCAAAATTCAATATAATTTAATATACGCAAAGAATATGCAACATGGAAAACCAGTAAAATAAGGTAAAAAATTTACCTTGGAAGCTAAATCGGCTAAATCTACATCAGGCTGAAAAAATATAAATGAAAATAAAATAGAAAACTAAAAAAATTAGATATCAACAAAAAATGAACAATGAAAAATGAAAAATGAATTTAACCAACCTTTCTTTCGTTTCGCCATTCTTTTGTTAATTCATTGATTTCTTCTTCGTGCTTCGTTTCCAATTTATCAGTCTTTTGTTGCACAATTGTCTTCCATTTCTTTTCAATTTCTTTAATTTCATCATTGTGTTCCTTCTTCATCAAAGAGATTTTCTCCATTACTTGATTTATATCTTTCGACTTTTGGGACATAAGGTTTTTATTTTCTAAAATTAAGTTCTCAATCTGTTCAGATTTCGCAGTCAATTCTACTTGAAAATCTTTTAATTGTTCTTTATATTGTTGAATTAAATTTGATTCGTAATTTTGTTGGTGATCTAAAAAAGAAATATTTTATGTATACGTTATGTATATTTATACAATAATATACAATGACATTAATATACATTACACATATACATATAGAAAGGAAAGAAAAGAAATTTTAATATACCAAATCGTTTTTGCAGTGCAGCGTGCAATTCTTCATCCTTGTCGTGCAATTGAGCTTGAAATTCTTTAACTAATTGCTTTATCCTCATGCTTTGTTCTTCTTCGTGTGTTTTCAATTCTTCCCGTAATTTATCTGTTTGGTTTTTCAAGTCGTTATTCCCAATTTGCATTTGCGATTCTTTAGCTTGGAATGTTATTAACACTTCGTCTAATTGTGCTTCCAACTTTTTCTTTTCTTCTTCTAGCTTCTCGTATTTTGTAACTAGGGATTCATCCGCAACTTGAACGCTACGAGCACCTTCTATCTCTTTTTCTAATGCGATATTCGATTTTTTAAGAGTTTCTGTTTCCGACTGTTTCTTAGTAATTTCTTCTTTTAACTGCTCGATAGTACGTTTCGATAGCTCCAACTCTGCCGTTTCCTCTTCTGTCATCGGAAATTTCAATCTTTCGATTTCTCTTAACAATTCTGTATTTTTTGTATCTAACAATTTCAATTCTGCTACTTTTTCCTCAACTACAAATTTTAATTCATCTAAATCTGTTACTAATCTATCTTTATCTACATTCATACTTTCTATCTCGGATAATAATTTTACGTTGGTAGCATTTAGCGTATCTAGTTCGTGTTGTAATTCGACATTCCTGATACGCGCTTGCTTCAAATCAGAAATCTCAGATTCTAAATCGTTTACATCGGATCGAAGTTTCGTGTTTGTACAATTCACGTTTTCCAATTCCGTTAGTTTCTCCTTTAAAGATAATTGTATTTTAATCAATTCGTTATTTTCTGATTGAAGATTTTCTTCTAAGCTGCCCTTTTCTTCGATTAAGGATTTTAGACTTAACTTCAGTTTATTATTTTCTTCTTCGACCAGTGTCAGTACGGCAAGTTTTTCTTTCAACACCTCCACGCTTCTTAGAAGTTCATTGTTTTGTTCTTCTATTTTATTGCTACTCTCTAACGATAACTTTAATTCAGACATTTCGTTTTGCAGTTCCTTATTTTCCTTATCAAAACGTTCCTTAGCTTCTTCGGTTTCCTTTTTATTCTTAGTTAACTCTTTAATGTGCGAATGTAGTTCTTCAGTTTTAGACTGCAATTTTGTATTTAACGCTGTAATTTGCGATTTTAAGTTTTCCATATCTTTAGTTTGTTCATTCAAATTATTTCTATGTAGTTCAATTTCTTTTTGTAATTGCTTACTGTCATTCAGTAACTGTTCATTTTCTTTCTCATAATCAGAAATCGTTTCTTTCATCTTTTCATTAGATTCATTTAATTCTTGATTAAGTTTTAGAAATTCATTTTGTTTATCTTTTAGATTTTTATTCTCTAAAGTGACTTCGTTTTGGATCAATTTCAACTGTTCTAATTCCGCAATAATCGTCGAGTTGTTATTCTTTAGTTCTAAAATTTGGCAATTTTCAGATTTCAGCATATCCGTTAGTTTCTCCAATGCGTTTAACCGATCAAGTAATTTAGTATTTTCAGTTTTCATTTCATTAACGTGATCGTTTAATTGTTGTATTGTGGCATCTTGCCCTTCCTTAATAGGAACAACTAGTTCTTTTAGCTTTTTTAGTTGGTCTGTTTTCGTTGCCACCGTCTTTTCTAATGTCTTACGAGTATTTGTAAGTTCGGCGATTTCTTTCTCTTGTTCTTCGATTAATTTTACATTACTCTCTTTTTCGGTATTTAACTTTTCTATAAAATCTTCTTTACTTCTCAACGCTTCGTTAAAACTACTCGTTTCTTTATCCTTTTCGGTTAAATTATCTTTCAAGCGTTGTATTTCTGCTTGTAAAGCGCTTGCTTCGTCCTCTAATCTATGACAATTTAAACTTTCAGATTTCAACGACGCAATAGTTTCAATCGCTCGATTATAATTCTGCTTCAAGTCTTCTAATTCTTTCGTGTCGTTAGCTACTCGTCGAAGCTGTTCTTTTAGATCAACGACTTCGTCGGACAGTGACTGATTTGCACAGTTGATCCGATTCAATTCTTCGTGCAAAGACGCATACTTTATTCTCAATGACTGCAGCTCTTCGGATAAGTCTTTAAAATGTTCTAATTCAGAACGAAGTTGATCGATTTTAGTAACAAGTTCCGAATTCTTTAATTCGAGTTGATTACGCTGCTCGAGAACTAACGACATCTCGTTAAGCTGTTCTTTACATGTTCCCAAATCTACTTCCAAACTATATTTAACAGATAAACTGTCATTTAATGCTGTCTGTAATATGCCATTTTTTTCTTTCAGATCTTCTAGTTCTTGAATTTTCGTTTGTACATTTTCTATTTCATTATTTCGAATATTTTGAATAGCACCAACTACACTTTTCAGATTAGAAAGTTCATTGTTAACCTGTGCAAAATGCTCTGTTACATCATTTTTAATATAGATTCTGTCTTCTTGCAATTTTCCAACAAAATTCTTATAATTCAGAATATTCTTAATTAGACGAGATTTTTCTTGGCGCAGTAACTCAGCATTGGATCCGTCAACTTGAACTTTATTTCTGAGATCAGAGATAGTTAATTTGCAGGATTTAAGCTCGCTGCATACTCCAAGTAATTCAGTATTTTTATTTTCCAATTCCTCGTTCAATCTATTCAGCTCTGAAATGTTCTGTACTTTTTCTTTAAGAGCTTTTATTTCTTGCTCTTGGACATGTGCCGTTTCTTTCGCTTTATCCATCCACGTCGAATATTCCTGAATTTTAACGTTATAACTTTCGCATACTTTATCCCTGTCCGTCAAAGCAGCTCTCATGTAGTTCAATTCTTCGTCGAGAGTTTGAATTATTCCTTGTTGCTTCTCAATTCTCATTTGCGCCTCCTTCTTTTTATCTTCAAAAATAATTTTCTGAGCGTCCTGTTCGCTTTTCAACTCTTTACAGTAAACTTTACAACTCGATAGTTCCGTCACCAACTTTTCTTTTTCTTCTTGGTATTCTCCTGTAACTTTTTCTAACGTACCTAACCTTTGTTTCGCGTCGTGTAATTCATTTTCCTTTTCCTTTAATTTAGATCTCAATTCTTCCAGTGTGTCGTTACCATCTGTCTTCGATGTTTTCTCTGGCATTAGGTTTTCGTTTCCGTTTTCAGATTTTTCCAAGATTTCCGAAGATTTCTTGTTACCATCAACGATGCCATCGTCCGATCCCAGTTTTCCTTCGAAATTAATTAATTTTTGCTGCATTTCTTGCTGCATAAGTTTTAGTGCCTCTGTTTTTCCCCTAGAGATATCTTGCGCAATTTCCTTCTTTTCTGGATCGAAATTTTCAGAAGAATGGAGTAATTTCAGTTTTTCGAATTCACTTTTATATTTGTTCATATCTTCGCGTAAACTGTCTTTCGACTCGGTCATGTGTTTCAAATCCAATCTGAGTTGTTTGATCTGTTCTTCTTTATCTTCCAGTTCCCTATGTATAGAAAGTTTATTTTCAGCTAACGATATTGCTGATTCTTCTTCTCGCTTTTTCAAGATAATCATTTCTTCCGTTAGATTCCTAATCTCTGCGCACGCGTCACTTAATTCCTTCTCCTTTTCCGCGTAACAATTTTTCAATGATTCATGATCAGTTTCCAATGTACTTTTCTCTGTTACTACTTCGATATACTTCTCTTTATTACGTTTCAATGAATCTTTCCATTTTAAAACAACGTTTTCCAATTTTTTCAGTTTATCTTTTAGCTGCGCGTTTTCTATCGACAGCGCGTTCTCGTCCAAATTATTTGCCGATTCGCTACTCAAATCAATCAGATTATCCTTTTTCTTAAGATCTTCTATTTGCAGAAGTTTCACCTGTGCGCGACATACAAAGATAACGTTAGAATTTAAGAGTGTACTCAACAATTCTCCTCCACTAACTCAAGCATTTCGAATACTTGTATCTCGATTATTGATAACCGGAAAAAATCTCAAAAATCTCAAAAAAAAAAAGTTAAAAACACGTTTATTTTCTTCTATTACCACGAATAAATAAATAATGATTGATATAAAATTTGTCGTTACCTTTGTGTTTAACGTATTTATTATATGATCCTTCTCTTCGATATCGTTTCTCAACGCTTCTTCCAAATGAGCTTTCGCTTGTTGTTCCAACTGACATTGTTCCTTTAAATCGGCTATGCGTCTTAACGCCTTATCCTGTGACTCCACTAAAACTGACTCTAACTTGCCTTTTACTCTTTCCAATTCTCGATAGTGCGTTGCTAGATCGGTGTACCTTCCACGATACTTATGGTATTTTGTTTGTACTTTTCGGTAAGCCGAATATATTTGATCTTTCGTAATTTTATCCAATTGTGGACTTATATTTTCGTCTATTTCACTGGCGGATTGATCCATATCGGACTACAAAGATAACAAAGATAAATATCAATAGAATTCAAACTCGATCTCGATGGTTAGCATTTGAATTTTCGTGCGAGAATTTTCACGTTCTCGAATTCTCGCGCATTCTGGCTAATATTACTGAAATATTTCACCTGTAAGTGATACACATTAGCAGGGCTTTCGTAAATTGGAAAAAGAGCCGAAGTGTCGCTGGTAACGCTGCTAATCGACGATCTTCTAGATATACCCATAGAATTTGACATGGGTGATATCAAATCTACATTTTGAAAACCATGTTTAGCAGGACTGTTTTTTGGAGTTTCTGTAAATTGATAGTTATAGTAGTTTTCTCTCTCTCTCTCTCTCTATGTGTTATAACACTAACGTATTTAGCTACCGCCACGACGCAACTTTAATTATATACATATATATATATATATGCGCTACTGAGACTGGCGTCTTTATCTGCATACACTTTTATCACCCGGAAACTATATTGCATAAATAGGAACTCACCGTCTCCCTCTTCGGTCAAACTAAAATTGTCATTGGATGTGGACAATTCTTGAATGGAACTGTTCGACAAAGAAGGAGATACAACAGCCTAAACATAGAAAAGATTTAGTTAGTGAAAATTCACGTCGAACAGCGCAAAGATTAAAATAACTCGTCAAATTAGATTTTATAATATCCGCTGTCGTTTCGTTCGGATGTTTCGATGTTGAACGAAATGTCAAACCTGGGCCAATTGCTGCATGCTTGCCTGCAGCCTGGCGGGTGATTGTTTCATTTCCTCTGCGAGCTTGTCCTTAAATTTTTTAAACATTTTCCCAGAATATTACAGAGAATCGCGTGTGCCTTCAATTAAATTATACCACTTTTCATGTAAATAAGTACGTGTTTACGTGATATTAGTTAGGTTGGGATCTAATCGGAGGCAATAAATGTCCCACGTCGAAAGTGGTCAGAGACATTATTCTATGATATTCGGAAAGGCATTGTCAGAGATTACGTGGATAATTATACGTGATACTTGAATTTTTCCGGGAGAAATACGTTTCTAATGTGATATTTAAAATTTCTTGTGGAACCATGTATACGTAGGCACAGTTATTGCCACGGACGACATATTGTCAGTAGATCGTTGTCGCGCATGATTTTACTGAACTGGATGGCACCAGATGGCACGGACCGTGGCTACCAGTGGGCACTGGTGGGCACCGACGAGCATGGGCTAGTCAGTAAATAGCCCATAAATCGCTATATATATATATATATACCATGGACTTCAGTAGCGCCATCTAGTTTATTTCCCTCTGCCCTCACCTAAAAACCAACACATATATATATATATACACAAATATATATAGTACAAATTTTATACATGGGAATTTACTCCCCCTGCCCAGACCACTCTCGACTTCGCAGCCCTCTGTTGAAACATACAGGAACGACGACTGTTGTCAAATGTTAGCCCTCTTCAGCCATCTTCAGCCCTCTTGAAGCGAACATTTTTAAAGACCGATCCAGGGCGATTCCTGGTTCAGTCTAGACCCCTATACAATTTTTTGTAAATACATTTTGGGAATCGCTTTGAGACGTATTCATTTATCTGCTTATCAGCGAATAATCTTCGTTTCAAGCGAGCCATTTTAACTTACGAAATTAAATGGACTGTTCGCAAAACCAAACCAAAATAAACACAGACATCGTTCGAGGGTTGATGTGCAGTCGATAAGCTTGCAACAATTTACAAACGAACGGTATAAATTATACCGTGATCTATATAGTTACGGCAGGATATGTAACTTTTACATATTATTTTTCAAATATTTTGTTTGGCTTCTCGAATGTAAATAAAATACTTTTTATATTCGTTTAATGATTTATTTATAATTACAAGCATGAATACTATGCGTTGGTAGAATATACATTTTTCCATTTTTCCATTTTTGTTCTATCTGTTCTTGAAATCTAATTTTGGAGTACTCTTATCTTTCAATGAGATTGTTATCTTTAGAAACTGTTCAATAAGATTTTCTGTTTGCTTCTGTAATCCTTTTCTATTTGTATGTTATCTAATAGAATCCGACATTTCATTAGAAGTTACAAAATAAATGGTAAGCAATGTGTGAATATTTGAATTTCTTCTTTCTAGTGGCATGACTAACTTGGTATTTGGAATAGGTATAGGATTATTCCTTATTTTTATTCTCTGGGCACTGGCTCTGTTTGTATTTATTATCACATTACGTGTAGAGAGGAAAATCGGAGCAATTGCTATACTAATTGTGAGCATATGTACAATTATTCTAGTTGCTTTGCCTAGAGCAACGGAGAGATCTATCTCTACTGAGAAAAAGGTATGTGAATGATCATTTTCTAACTCAAGAAAAATTATATAACGAACAGTACAAATCCTATTTGATTATGTAATTATATCAAGAGCATCTTTCTTTTCCAGACGTATGATCATTTATTTGTTTGGCGTATTCTGTTGTTTGTATTATTAACTATATCGTCTACCATTGGATTGATAGGATATGTTAAATTTGCCCTAACAGAATCTATTAGGCCAATTAGAATAACTAGTTGGGTATATTAACTGCTTACAGTAAGTATCTTCTTTGCTGTAATTTCTCTGTAAATTGGATTACACGTTCTTTCTCTTTTTTTTATAAATATTTCAGAATTTCAGAATATTTTCATAAAATGGGAATGTCAGCAAACGTAATTGTTGCTGGCTAAACGAAGAAAAGCACTTTCATCTGATCGGTGAATACTTAATTAGTACGGACGATATACTTGTAACGTTAGAAGATGTTGCGCCATCCTAATAAGCTTTCATCAATGTTAGTACGTAGCGTTTCTCTGTCTCAACAGCAAAAGAAACAGTTTGAGATAAATAACAATCAAGAGTTTACTAGCAAGGTACTAAACAATTCGGTACCAGTTATCGTGAATTTCCATGCCGATTGGTGCCAGCCTTGTAGAATACTTACGCCTAAGTTAATAGATCTTATTGAGCCATTGGATAATTTGGATCTAGCGATTGTCAATCTAGAATTAAATCCAGGCCTAGTAGATAGGTTCGAAGTAAAAGCTGTACCTGCTGTTGTAGTCTTCTCGAGCGGGTTAGTTATTGATAAATTTATAGGCCTAATTGATATTGAGAGCATAGAGAATTTAATATACAAACTCACGCATGAAAATGCGGCATCTCCCGTTCTAAATTCTAAAGGTGACTGGCGAAAAACTTAAATGGAAACTTGTCTTCTGAAAATTTATCTTAATAATTTAAGTTAAATGTATTTTAGAGATTTACATTACCTTATGATATTTTTCTAAGAACTATCTCTCACATAAATTTCGACGAAATCGATTTGCATAACTTTAATATGTTCTCCCTTATCATTTTACTTTTCTTTACACGAAAACGTGAAATTTTTATCTAATTTGAATAATAATTATCTAATTTGTCATGTTCCCCAAAGTTCCAAGGTTATCGATGTATTTTTAAATGATATCCAAGGTCATGCGAATGTCATTGGTCTTCAGTTATTATTTAGCGATGATACTTTTAAAAAACACAAATGACTCCGAGATCTCGGAAAACCATGATCTTCGAAGAACAAACGAGATATTTGTGTACGTTTTATCTCCTGATTCTGGGAACAATAAGAATGCAATAAACAATCTTTAAATGTACTGTATGTATTGGTTCAATATATATTTTATAACCACTTTTTATCATTGGCATAGCTCTGTTTCCCATTACCAATTTTCATAAATTTATTTAAATGTTACATCATACATCAATGTTTACTCAAACTTTTTACAAATTTTTCATTGGTTTTTTTTTTTTTTTTTGAAAACCTATACATTTTCTATAATTATACATTTCCTATACCAGGCTACATTCTCTGTTGTAATTTGGAAAAACGTTTCAATAGAAGATATATATGCGCATCTATGCAGATACAATATCTATTCTACAACATACGAACAGAGAGGAAATTTTCTCTCCGATACGAACAAGCTACAAAGATTTTTGCATATATGGATTTTCAATAGTTCGCTTATTCAGCGCGGCCAGTTTCAAATATATTTTAAAAGAACTCTCTAATTTCGAAAATTCCAATCAGATCGAGATTATTATCGTTTGCAATGTGTAAGAAATAGTCGAGTCGAAAAGCCAATGTCATTAAGAATTTGAAAAGTTTTTTGAAGAAAGACGTCGCAATACTTGAAAATTAGCCTGAATAATTCGATCGTCACGTGTTCCCTATGTACCTACCACTTCCAATCAGTTCGCATACGAACTTATTTTAGTATACTTCGATCTAATTGTTGGTTCGTTAAATATTTTTCAGCCGCGAAATGTTATGCGCTGTTTTATGCACAATTCGATCCACATCCAATTAGAAATACGATGTTAATGGAAGAGTGATTGTTTGGTAAGGGCGCAAGACCACAGAGTTCTCGAAAATCTCGCGTTAGTATACAGGTTAGATTTCGGCGAACAGTCCAAAGTGTATTTTTAATTTCTTTTACTACGCAGATTTTATTTATCATATAGACGGACCGTCGATAATGAAATAGACGATACTCGTTATTCCACCGATCGGTGAATCAACGTGCACCGTAATAGTAAAAGGAGTTTTCAAAGACGTAAAATATACTGTTGCAATTCCTATAACGCAGAGTGTACACATCAGTTTGTCAGAATTTATAAATATCACGATAGATATAAGTGACATAACTTGAATCGGCGAAAAAATACAGATACTAGTATAACTTCGACATGGTATTAACGCATATGGAATGAAATTTCTTAGATACGCGTGTTTCACAAATTGTAACATTTCGATTCTAGTTTTAAGCATAGAATTAATATAAAAATATATTTCATGCTAATGCTCGAATGAATTCTTTTAGAAGATTCGGAGTAAAGAAGATATTCAAAGTTACAACTCTCGTTTATATCGTGACAGAGGACAGTTCAATGACTAAAGACAAAAAGGTTTCATTATATTGTGTTAAATGTTACATAGTACTTACTACATGTGATAGTTTTATTATAATCAATCACATGTATACATATTGCATACGCAACAAGAACTTGGAACATGTGTACCAGTGTTTTTGTCTGATCGAAAACACAGAAATTATATATAAACAAATCAAATGTTCAGTATTACGATGGTTTCTCAATTATTACTGTCACCGTCATATGAATGTTTATTTTTATCATTTAGTTTTCACTCAGCTTACGATACAGTTTCATTTCTGTTGTTGTACAGAGAAATTCCAAGCGTGTTACACTATTGCTTGGCATAAGTGTTCCTATAGAAATATTTATTTGTCCTATGTAAATATATATTGTATATGTTCTATTAAGCCTTGTAGATCAGTGTCGTTATTAGACAGTATTTAACTGTTGCTTTTTTTATGATTTCAGTTGGTCCTGCATGCTGTGCACTGCAACAACGTCCTGCCTAGTGTATTGCACCATATTTTTCTTACTTTGCTATACCTGTTGTGTAAACAATAAACATATAAGGGAACCATGGCTGTCTACATCAATCGTACAATGTCCATGATTGGGGGAGACAGCTACATGCGATCAACAGATATACGAACTGACAATTCTCCTCTTCAGATTTTCGTTAAGGCCAAGAAGAAGATCAATGACATATTTGTTGAGATAGAAGATTATGTGCAGGACACCGTTCGGTTTATGAAATGTAAATAAAAAGTATTCCAGAATTTTGTTAGTCGCAACTGTTGTCGCCAGAGTAATTTAATTGAATAACTTGTACAATTCCTTCTGCAGCACTCCAAAAAGAAGATAACATTGTCACGCCCGAAGAAGCTGCAAAGATCGCCAGCTATGTTGAGAAGGTTAAAGGGATTAGGGATGTACTTAAGCGGGATCACATGAAAGTTGCCTTTTTCGGAAGGTGCGAACTATTAGAGGTGTGCGAAAACCCGAACATGCCGATCTTGTTGCATCAGATTCGGGATAGGAATCTCGAAAATACTCGAGTTCGGGTTCTCGCTCACCTCTAGAAATTATACATCGAGTAGTACTTACAAGGAAGTTTGCACCAAATATCACGCATGTTTCAGGACTAGCAACGGAAAGAGTACAGTTATCAATGCAATGTTACGCGATAAAATTCTACCGAGTGGCATAGGGCACACGACAAACTGTTTCCTACAAGTTGAAGGTTCGGATAACGGAGAGGCGTATCTGATTACCGAAGGATCGACCGAGAAGCAGCCAGTCCAGTCAGTGGGACAATTGGGTCATGCCCTGTGCAAAGAGAAACTATGCGAGAGCCACTTAGTTAGGATATTTTGGCCAAAAGACAAATGTTTATTGTTGCGAGATGATGTCGTATTTGTTGACAGTCCAGGAGTGGATGTAACACCGAATTTAGATGAATGGATCGATAAACACTGTTTGGATGCAGATGTTTTTGTCTTGGTAGCTAATGCTGAGTCTACCTTAATGGTTACTGTAAGTAGCTCGGGTAATTTCCCGATGTGGTGAAAATTAGGACAGTGGAAAAGTTCGTGCTTGCTTAATTTTCTATTGAAGGCAGAAATTTTTCCACTGTGACCTAATTTTGCAAGCTGGTATTATTAGCATAGAATACATAATAACAATATTAATTACAGGAAAAGAACTTTTTCCATAAAGTGTCTACGAAATTATCGAAACCGAATATATTCATACTAAATAATCGATGGGACGCGTCTGCTTCAGAACCAGAATTCTTCGAGCAGGTATGTCTTGCGTTAAATTTCTATCGATGATCTATAAGGTATAAAATTATTTGAAAAACTACAGTCGGAAGTAATTTTTCGATAACGAAGTAATCTCAACAGTGTAAAATGAAATTTATTAAAGCTGGTACTACATATTAACGTTATAATTGCGGTAACTTTTCGTATGTAAATTTTCTTTATTTACAAGGATATGTTTAAAGAATAGATCCGTTAAAATATTAGCTGTATGCAGTGGCAGCTTTACCCAAGTAACTCATGTAATACCCCATTTATCTCTTAGCTGGTCAGAGAACAGAAAGAGGTAAGTTGCTCTATTCGACTTTACTAATTGTACCGAAGTTATAAATTTCATTTCGTTGTCATCGATCGCAAAACTAGACTGCGGATTTTATGAGAAATATGAATAGCTGAAATTTAAAAATTTCGAGAAAGATTATTAAATATTATTTTCTTCGTTATTTTGCATAAAGATCATATCACGCAGTCATATCATAACTAAACTTCGTAATGCACTGATGCACAATAATCATTGTACACCAAAATCAAAATTCGTCGCATGAAGCAATTTAGAAGAAGATTCACAGCTTTTTGCTTCTTACATTGTGCTCGACGTTCTGCCGTGTAAGTCCATGCTTAATCGAGATCCACGTCTGTGTAGGTAAGGGCACAGCATCAAGAAAGAGCAGTTGACTTTCTGGCGAAAGAGTTGAAAGTTTATTCGCCAAAAGATGCCGAAGAACGAGTTTTCTTCATTTCGGCGAAGGAAACGCTTCAGGCGCGTTTGCAGGAACAGCGTGGCCAGCCAGCTCACAGTAAAGATTTCCGAATTCGCTCTAGACGATCGCACGAATCGCGTATATCACGTAATTAATAATAAATGAAATTTTATCGTAGACGGTGCACTAGCCGAAGGATTCCAAAACCGGTATTTCGAGTTTCAAGATTTCGAACGAAAATTCGAAGAATGCATCTCAAAGTCTGCTGTGAAAACCAAATTCGAACAGCATTCTCAACGTGGGAAACACATCGCGACCGAAATTCGACAAGCACTGGACGAGATATTGAAGCAAGCTCAGAGGATTAAGGCGGAACAGTTAAACATTCAGAAGGAGGTTAATGACAAATTAAATTACACGGAGAAGCAACTGACGGCGTTTACCCATGAAATGAAGGTCAAGATTCATCATATGGTGGAGGACGTAGAACAGAGGGTCTCTAAAGCTCTGAGCGAAGAGATTCATAGATTGGGGGTGCTTATTGACGAGTTTAATGTTCCATTTCATACGGATCCGTTAGTGCTAAATATATACAAACGGGAGCTCCACACGCACGTAGAGAATGGCTTAGGTTCTAACTTAAAAGCGAGACTTAGCACCGCGTTAGCAATGAACATGGCGAACTCGCAGAGAGAGATGACGGAACAAATGTCAACCTTATTGCCGGACACTAAACGACAAATGTCGCTCAACATTTTGCCAAGAAGAGAACCGTTTGAGATTTTGTATAGATTAAATTGTGACAATTTATGCGCAGACTTCCACGAAGACCTAGAGTTTCGATTCTCTTGGGGAATTACAGCTATAATTAATAGATTCGCTGGGAAACAGAGTCCCAAATTTGCCATTGCTAATTACACGCAGGATGTAAGTAAATCGCGCTACTGCATAATCTACAACATATATGTATATTAATATATTTTGAATTAGATACCACCCGCACTCATGTCTCCTGCAGAAAGTGTGGACTCTATGAAGTTCGTAACGAGTACACCAACCTTTCCAGCGAGGTCCGACGACTGGTCGTTAGCTTCGAAAATAGCAATGGCGTCTGTATCGTCGCAGGGTACTATGGGTGGTCTCATAGTTGCTGGTTTTGTAAGATCATTTTTCCGAAATAATTTTCCTACCGTTCTATATGTATTGATTGATTGATTGATTGATTGATTCGTTCTATTCGACTATTTCGGTTTAGATGTTGAAAACCATCGGTTGGAGACTTATAGCTGTAGCTGGTACTATATATGGTGCTCTATATCTTTACGAACGATTAACTTGGACAAACGCGGCGAAGGAACGTGAATTCAAACGTCAGTACGTGTCTCACGCTACGAAGAAATTGAAATTGATCGTGGATCTCACATCCGCAAATTGTAGTCATCAAGTGCAACAGTGAGTCCTGTTATTTCTTCTCATTAATTTTTCAAGTGTTAATATCTGTATTGATTACAAATCTTCTTCTCCATTTTTTTTTCTTTTTATGAATTTAGGGAGCTATCCAGCACTTTTGCACGTCTGTGCCATTTAGTAGATGAAACGACGGACGAAATGGGTAGCGATTTAACGAAAATAGCAAGTACGATACGAATACTCGAGGAAGCAACCAATAGCGCAAAAGTATTACGAAATAAGGCTAACTACTTAACAAACGAACTCGACTTGTTCGATACAGCGTATTTAAAATCGTTTAATTAATTATCGAGACGTTAAATAGGAAGTACTACGAAGATTAACCGATTAAGATCGGCGTTGGAAACATCGTAAACTGTTTCGGAAAATGTGTCCTCATATGCTACAGTAATGAAACCCACCCGATATTGTATACTGATCGTGAAACATTTGACGCATTTGGCGCGTTTTTCTGAGCAACAACTTGTGCATTCAGAGGGAATGTTTTTACAACAAAAAAAAAAGAAACTCTAGTCTTAGTGCAAGCAACCAAAATCTTATCTAAAATTCATCGTTCCGTACTTTTAATGAAATTTATATAAACCAGTGATTTCTACATTTTGTTTTTAGAAGAGCTGATAGTAATCTTAGACGCATAAACTTATCGCGAATTTGCTAATTGATCTTTTATGTTTAATCGTTTATACTGTCGTCGAATTATTGACAGAGAAATGATCTTTTTTTTGGAAAACGCAAGTGCGAACTTTTTTACAAGAGCGTCGGACCCGAAACGCATAAACGATTGATTTCTACGAGGATATATTATAACAAAGTTGAACGAGTCTCATTTATCTAGTGAATGAAATAATGCCGCTATTAGATTTATTAGATTATATTTATAAAAGAGCTTATGTTACTATAACAATAAACGGTTGTTTGTTGAATAAGAATTACATTTGCGAATCTAATCCGTTTGTACAATTTATTTGAAGGTTACACGAAGGTTATCGAATTTTGTCCCGATCTGGTTTGTTGAAATTATAGGTTCATGTGAGAAAAACATCAATAACCTTGAACTATTTTCCTGCATTTTCCTGTGATATCTTTCTCTACGTCGATGATAAGTAGACTCCGAATTTTTATGCTGCAAGTATTAATGAAGAATGCAAATTTATATTTTGCTCCTGTGTCTCGCAATTGATGCAGAAACGTTTCATTTAGCATAAACATCCGGAGTGCCCAAGATAATGATAAGATCCAAGCTATTTGAGACACCCTGTAGTAGTGAGCTGTAGTGAGCGTTTAATCCAGTTTAATCAGAAAACGCGGGGTTCAGCGGGGTTCGTGAAAAATGTGATTGCCCAAGAAATGGCTCGAGTATACAATAGCTACGGGCAATTGAAACGTTACAACAGTGTAACCCGACTGATCAGCACAGTAAGTTCACTCTATTTGTTATGTTGGCCGACGTTTCAACAATCAAACTGTACATTCATGTTATTGATCTCGAGCAGAAAAACGTTCCTAACCTAAAAACTCCGACGCAAGCTGACATAATAGGACCTCCCGATCCAGTTTCGAATTTGCGGCCGATAATATTCGCGAAACCAAAGAATGAGACGCACCTCGAAAGGAAATTCAGAGAAACCAGAGAGGCGACTCAAATTTGGAATAAAAATTTTTGGACACGACACAACACCTGTTTCATAGAAGTACAACTCTAAAATCTTCTACGAGATTCTCGGAAGAAAAATGTTGTGTACTTTAGAATGTTAAATGTGTTGTAGGAACGTAAGCGATTTCAAGAGAAGCTCAAATCTCAGGGAAAGATTTCCATCACAGCGGATGACATGTCAGTATTTTATAAAGAATTTTTAGACAGAAACTGGAGGACTCATTTCAACTATAATATCGCCTGGTACAAAAGGAACGTTGAGCTACTGTTACTCGAGATCAGGGTAAGAGTGTCCAAGCTGAAGTTCAAATGAAGCTTGTCGTGCTCGTGTTCGACCAAAGACTACACACACACGCACACACAACATTGCAATGCGTGTATTTATAGTGTATTCTATACATCTATAGTGTATTATTTTAAGTGCCCATAAAATATATACAACATCGTAATGTATTTCTCGACTGAATACTATTAAGCTTAAATTATTCAAGCGTTTTCCTTTAACATATTTTACATATGCAGACAGTCAATTTCACTGTACTCGAACTATATCGCATAGTTATTAATTCTTTGAACAGATTTAGAATGGTATTGGTATATTTGCGTTTTCAAACATCCTATCTCATGGTCCTTCCTTTTCATCGTCAATTTCATGTTTCTGTGCTGCTCCTTCTGGCAAATCAACTGTTTCCGATATTCTCTCACGGATTCATGTAATTTTTGATAAGAGAACTTTGCGATTGTCAATGCTCTTTGTTTCTCCTTTTTCAGATAATCTATTTCGGATCTTAGAGACTTACATTGTTCACATTCCGTCGAGTATGTCTTGTTCAATTTGCTGTCGATTCGATCCAGCTCTATTCGCAGACACTTACACTTCTCTTTCTCTTGGCACAACTCTTCTCTAAGTTGATCAAATTCGCTGGCGACTTGATGGACCATCTCCTCGCTGTCGTGCAGCAACTGAAAATTAAGAGGCATTTAACAATTCTGAAAAAAGGGGAAAATCTATATAACAGAGTATCTACCTTTCTCTGTTTCGTGATAGTCTTATTTTGCTCATCCACGATCTTTTCCTTTATCCGTAATTCGGAAGAATGATTTTCTCTCGCAATTTCTAATTCCTGCTTCATACATTGGCAAGCTTTTGATTCTTCGCATAAACACTCTTTTAAATGTTCTATCTGCTCCTGCATTTCTTTACGCACCTTATTATTCGATTCTAATGCAACTTGAGCTTCCGCTAATTCAGTGCTCTATTAATGTAGTTATATATTAATATTAATAACGATTGCAATCGAAATCCCGTAACTGGGAAGTTGTCTCTTACTTTTTCAGACAACTCTTCGTGTTTCTTGTGCAGCGCATGTTGCTGATCGTTGCACACGCCTGTTACTTCGCATAGGCTTCTTTTCTGGATTTTAATCACGTTCGTCAGCTCCGAAATCATACCCGTGAACTCTGCCCTTTCTTTCTCGAGAGCGTCTTCTTTCTCTTTCACCGCAGACCTCATCCTATTCACTTCTAATTCTAATTCTTCGCATCTTGTATGATTCAAGCGGTTTTCACACATTACAGCTTGAACATATATAATAAGAACATATAATACTCATTCAAGCAACCACAGAAATTACCTCTTGGACTCGTCGTCCGATAACGAGTCTAATTTTTGTTTCAAATTATTCCTTTCTTCGGTTAAAGCAGCATTCTTCATTGAAACTTCGGCAACCTGTTGCTGAAATAGTAATTATCCTGACATAAATAATATTTTACATAATGTCTATAATCAGTATAAACGATATACCTGTAATTTCGAGATCTTGCCTAATAAATCATTTCTATCTGTCTTAACTAAATCTACTCGATTCGTCGATTGCTTCACTAAATCCATTGCCACTTTGGCTTGTTCTTCCGCGGTCGTTAACGCATTTTGCAAGCAAGCTGCTTTTTGCTCACTGTCCTCTTTCAAACAATTTATACTACAAGTCAGGGACTCTAATTTCTTTTCTAGTTCCTCGTTACGTTTCCTTTCGTTCAAGAGGTCCTGTAAATCGTGCGAGTGTAAATAAAAAGTTTGAAAGTTGATTTACACTGCCAGTGGAACCTTTTGAATTCTTTCAAGTTGATCATCCTTCACCGGAATATTTTCTACATCATCGTTTAGATCTCTTAAGATCGTGGTTCTGGAGTTGTTAAGGTCGAGCTTATTAGGGTGTAAGTTTCTTTCTTTCGTAGGAATAGTTTGTTCGTCCTTTTCGTCATGCGTACCGATTCCTTTATCAACAATGTTAGACTGCTGCTTCTTGCTTGTCTGCGAAAAATCGTACGTTTAGTTGATCAGATTTATTTGACTTACCTAGAATCTTACATTTAAAGCTGCAATGGGTCCTTGTGCATCGTTCGTTAAATCCGTCCAATCTGAAGGAAAACTTTCTATTAATATCTAACTACATCTCTCTCATTAAATATAATCATAGTAATATTAATAAAGTGCCTGCATTTAATAAAGTACTTTTTGAAACGGGCAATCTTTTTCTAGCCTTGCATGTCGTTGAATTGCACGGCACTCTCTTTTTAGCATTGTTGCACGAGATACAATCTTGGATATAATTAAGTCTGTCACACTGTTCTTCCAAAGAAAAAGGGTGAACGCAACGGCAAAGTTGACCAAAATTATACTGCTTATTGCACTGAATGAAACATATTCTTTTTTGTTGGTCCATAGTATGCAACATATATTCTAGTTACCTTTTTACACATTAAAGGAGTAGGACACACATCGAATTCCTCTTTCATTTTTTGGAATTTTGAAATAATCGTCAGCTGCTGGTTCAGACTATCAAGTCGGGCTGTAATACTGCGCATTCCAAAATTTACTTAGTATTTCCAAAACATTTGTCATAATATGTATATCAATATGTAATCCCGTTTCGAATATTAAATTTACATTGACAATTCCTGAGTGTATGCAATTCATGTTGTCACTATCCTTGTAGACAGTCTATTTTTTTCTTGTGTAACCTTTTGACTTACCATTGATTTATCATTAGAAAATTGATTACAATTGTATTTTATAACTCCCATTTAAACAGCAACTGAAGTGGGAAATGTTGATGTAGAAAATATCATTATGCAATGGTCCATTATTTCGAATTTATTAAACAGAAGGACAAGCGTTATGTATCGTGGAATATTTTATTCCTCTGGGGAGTTGGATTGTGGATAGCTTTGTGTGCAAGTAATGTGTATCCAGTGTATCGTACAAAAATTTCGGCCAGAGGACCAGAGGAAAATTTTATATACACAATTTTATGTTGTATTCGTCTTGAATTAATCTTTTCGTTTAGCAACATTATTCTCTGAAGAAAACTGGAATTCTGGACTTGCATATAATATCGTATCAGAAACAGAGACCACGGGAAATCTGATGAATGCCAAAACAACAAATTGCACTTTGTGTGGTACATCGTTGCCAGTACTCCGGTATACTTGTGTTTTGCTATCTGCATGCTTATCATTAGTATTTCTATATATACGTGAACAGATAACAAAAAGTATAAAAATATTACATAACGTGTAAGTAAACAATTTTTTGTGTATTAATATTTGATATCCTTATTTTAGTTTGATTGGCTTTCCACAGAACACAGAATATTTATGCACCACAACCTGTTGTTACCAGAGATCGGACTAATTATATTTTTAAAGAGAAGTCAGTCACACAAAATAGTCGCTATATTTTACAATCTAAATTGATCGTACGCAAAAAGTCTAAAAAATATGTTTTAAAAGGATACATTGTACAAAGAGAAATTATGTTTTCTTATTCCGCATTCTTCGTCTTCAACAATTACAAGATATACAGCCACTTGAATAATCAACTATTTCGTAGTACTTGGAACTTGATAACGTTTTCGAAAATTGAAAATTCAAAGCAGACCAAACAGAAATTATTATGCTTGAATAATAATAATAATAATAATAATAATAATAATAGTAATAGAACAAATAGTAGTTTTCATATAGAAAAAAATTTACAAAAACGCATTATCTCTTCTTCACCGGAGTTCCAAAAATTCTTAGCAAATTTAAGCTCTGAAATTTTGTATCAGTGTACTGTAGAGCTGTCTGCCAGCTACGTTATCCATATAAAACCAATTTAAGAATAAGCGTTGTACCGATAT
Source organism: Lasioglossum vierecki (assembly GCA_028455595.1). Classification (NCBI taxonomy): domain Eukaryota; kingdom Metazoa; phylum Arthropoda; class Insecta; order Hymenoptera; family Halictidae; genus Lasioglossum; species Lasioglossum vierecki. The sequence goes on along the minus strand of CM052343.1, from coordinate 24,207,946 downwards.
TGTTTTAAATAAATTACTTTTAATTATACAAACGTTTTTATTTCGTACTTTATTAAATCGAAATATTCTACGAGATACAAAACGCATTGTTTTAAATCTTATATTTTTTATCATAATATAACAAGTTTATACATTCATATTTGCACGGAAAAGTCGATGAATATCATGTCGGATTATAATTTTTTGTTATTACATTAATGATGATATGAATTTAATAAAATACTTTATGCTACGATAAAGATCGAAATGCTTACTCATCCGAGTCAAAAACACTACAATTTCAATATTAAAAATATATTATGTGTTCAATTATTTACATATATTTTGTACGATTTTTCAAAAGAATTGTTCGACTTTGGAATAATACTTTTGTTTTGTTAACTTTTATTAATAATGTATCTAGCAGTATAACTAAATTTAAAAAACTATAGTAAATGCAAGTTCACTCGACAAGTATTAGTTCTTTCATGTAGTAGAAGTCTGTAAAATCGTTCGCGTTCGTTTAACGTTACCGGTTTTACAACTGTTCACTTGGCTAGCAAATCTCAGCGAGTTCAACGTTTCGCTATAACATTCGTCTAAAGGCGATATATTCAGCAACATCAAAGTCTTTGAGTTCCCGCCCAAAGAGGGCATCAATAGATGAGTGAGCTTTGAATTTCTGTAGGGGACATGTTCTTGTTTTTTCAAAAGAGCAAGAATTACGTTACCCAAGTTCGATAACGATTTGTTAATATTCTTTGTTTCCGCTATTCTAGCCGATTCCTCATTTTTCAATCGTTCGGATCCCGCCAAGTCGACTAGGTTTAGATTTCCAATTGAAACTTCTTTTCTTACATTGTGCTCTCCAATCAGTCGTATTCTTGCCACTGAATGCGACCTTGAGGACCTGAACAATTAACAACAATTCATATTCCTTTTAGAAACTGCTCAATAAAAATTGCTGTCTACAATACGTCCCAATTAAAATAAGAGTATAAAGGGGATATTCTGCTTTTCCATTTTCAACAAATCGTTTTTCGTTTCTGATTAGTAAAAAATACTCCATAAATAAATAAATAAATAAAATGCGTGTGCAAAGTTCTAATGTTAAAAACAATCTTAAGATGGAAAACAAGGGTTTACCGCTCATTTGATAGAGTAGCCGCAACTGCTCTGTTCCGTTGTGCGAGTAAAAGAAACTCCTGCAATTCTTCAGGGCTGTGCACCTCCTCAATTGTAAGATTGGTAACGAACAAGTCATGACCTTTGCTATCCGCCATTCGAATCTCGTGCGTTTTTGATTCAGGATCCAATAAATCGATGATGTGCTCATTATAAATTTCGAGAAAGCTAGCTTCTATTCGGTAGTCCCAACCAAGCAATTGGAAGTGTTTCATCTCTTGAAATATATGTCGTATCTAGGGACAGAAAGTAAAATACATTCATCTTCCTATTACTGAAAAATATCGTAATCTATTATAAATATAAATGATCCAGATGATTTTATACCGTTCTAGGTATCATGCCTTCCGTTTCCATACCAGGTGAACCTTCCATGGTATACGTCTTTCCAGATCCAGTCTGGCCATACGCAAATACGCAAACATTGTATCCTTCCAAGGCAGATTGAACTAGATGGGAGAGTTCTTCGAAAACGTCCTCTTGCTTAGCCGAAGATGAAAAAACTTTATCAAAGGAAAATTCGTGTCGCGTTCCTCTCTGCATTCTACTGCAGCTCATTGAATTTGCACCATCAGCCTTTCCAACTTCTATGGTGCATTCGTCCACATAGTTCATGAGACACGTTCTGTAAACAATAGTCATAGTAAATAATAATAAGTTCAATTTGCAGTATCCGCTGAAAATACATACGGTTTGCCAAGCTCGCTCGAAATTCTAGGACGCACTCTGCAAAACACTCTAATGTTTCCTTTCATTTCTTGTATAATATTATGCAGAGCTCTACGATCCCTGTCCATTGTATGAACCAAAGACTGTAGATCATCATTTTTTGTAGTGAGCTTTTCGTTCAGCTCCGTCTGAAGCTCTAGATTTGTTTGCAAATTTTTTATCTCGGATATATGTTTTACAATCATCTTTTCTTGTTCGCTGCATTTCTCTTTAAAATGTTTTAACGATCCTGAAGCAGTTTTATATGATTCCTCTGTTTTTTTAAGGAGTTGACTCAAATTCTCTCGTTCTTCCTTTACCTCCTTCAACTCAGTGTCTAATTCCTTGGTCAGACTTTCGAGTTGTTCTGCCTGGGATTTATACTTCTTCATATCTGCCTCCAGAGTGTTTACCTTTTCCTGTGCACATTTGTACTTGGACGTAGTATCATTATACAGTTGACGTATGTTAGTCAATTCGTTATTTGAATGGGCTAGACGACCCTTCAAGTCCCATTTGGAAGGTTTAGCCGTAGCTACAGTGATGTTCTGTGTAGTCTTAGACTTCTCTACAGTTTTGCTGGTTGTGCTACCCGTTAACGTAGTACTCGCTTTTTGCAACGTTACTGGTCTGGTTGGCCTGACAAATTTCTTTTTGGCTTCGGTATGATTAACAGTATTCATAGCTGGCCTCTTAACTGCTTTAGTCGTAATGGTCGACAACGTCTTGGATCTGTTTATACCTGGCTTCGGAGGAGGCTTGTTTTCATTTGTACATTTAGAATTTAAATTGATTACGCTTTTAGCTTTCTTTAAAGTCTCCGAAACGGTACTCTTACTAGATCCAGGTAGACAGCTTTGGTTATTCGACATCTTTTGACTGTTCATTTGCATGCTAAGACAGGATATTCCAGTAATCGAGTTTCCCAATACAATTTTAGGCTTTGGTAATCTTGACTCCATCTATGAAACAGAGTGGCGATAAATGAATACAAGCATAATTCAAAACGGACATCATTCTCAAAAAACTCAAGGAAAACAACGATGCATGCATTACTTCGGTAAGCAGTGGAAGAGTACTTTTGTCAAAGAAAACTACCACCGTTCATGCTTCGAGAAAGATTCAAGTCCAATTAAACCTTTCATAGCCAATCTGGTAACCAGTTAGTACATTTCCATTTCTTTCAACAACTTATTAACGTTCCTCTAAGAATATTACTCACTTTGCACGCTAATATATATTCATTGATAGTCTTGAAATGAGAATTTGTGCAAATATGTTGGATAGATTTTGATTGGTAACAGAAGGGTCAATGAAAATCAGATTCTGAGAATGTTGCGGTGTGTTGTTCGTGAAAAGGGGAACATGTACGAACGACAGTGACAGCAAATTCATGAAACAAACCTCTTCGCTTATAATAATAGAACACCAAATCCCACGCAGTCACACGAAAATCAACAGTTTACGAAGCAAATTGTCAACGTTAGAATTACCTAATGTTCGCATAACAATAAGGCATTTAATTCGTTCGTGGTCGCATGGTGTTTATCGGAGGGAATGCACAAAACGGACCGATCAGAAATCACCACTTTAAAATTGTTTAAAATCAAAGAAACACCGGTCAGTACTCGAGTTTGCAGCATCGGTCCAACGGCGGTTAAACAATGTCCGCTACACTTATTTGAACTTGAATTTACTTGGGCTCAGCCAATCAGAACTCGGCCAATCAGCGATGGTATATTGGACGCGTTTTCTCGCGCATGCGCGACGATTTTAGTATATCAGTAAAGTAAATGTTTGACTAAACTGTGGTACCTTGGTCATCCCGTATAATTTCGCAAAATTTCTTACGTTATTACATTGATAAATGAATCTATATAACATGTTTATTAATTTAACAAACATTCGTAGCATGGTAGCATGCTTTGTCGTCCAATATATATACGTATCAGAACTAGGACCAATCTCTGCTACGATGTGAAAGCTGTGACCAATAGCAGCCTGCTATTAAATTGATTGTGCATACGCTGTTAATAAACGTATGTTTAAAGCATTCTTTGCGACAGTCAGCAACAGTATATTGTAATTCATCTGCACAAAACATTATAATACATTTCACCTTGAATTTTTTAGTATTTATGTCGTATCAGGTCGTACATATATTTAAATTTGTAAAGTTTGAAGCTGCGCTATCTGTGGCACGATACCGAGAACTATATCTACTTACAGTGACAGCAAATGACCAGCAAATGACAGTGGCCTACAGTTATGCCCAGAATTACGCCTAACAAATGAGGAAACCTGTTTATTCTTTAAAACAGTCGTTGTACAGCAAAAGATTATATTAACAGTTTTAAACCTGACATATCCTACTGTCTTTTAATAATACATTTGACGTATTTTTTCCACGAATCGATGGAAGATGATCACGAAGAAGCAGAAGGAGAATATGATCAGCGGGAGAGATACGAGTCTCCAGAAATTGAGGAAGAGGTTTCGCGAATCTTAACGTTTCCAGAAGCTGCAGAATGCCTCCACACATTAGGAAAATGTGACTCGGGCCTGGGTTATGCTTATTTAGGGTTAAATGCTTCTAATAAGAGTCTCACCGACATTCGAGTTATACTAAGATTCCAATATATCCTCTTTATGGACGTTTCCGGAAATAGATTAAACGAAGACGCTTTTCGCGTTCTCACGAAGATGACTTATCTTTTAATGATTCAGGCTGACAACAATCGAATATCTTCTGCAGAAATGGAACGAATGCCCTACCTGCAGGTTAATATTAATCATTTAGGAACGAACATTTTCAGTATGTTACTTTCTCAGTATTTTTTCTTTTTGTTATCACATCAGGTACTAACATTGAATAACAATAAACTAAAAAGTACTGCCGGTATCTCCCACAATCTTCTCGAGATTCTGGAATTAAATCACAATAATATTGACGAAGTCACTTTGAATCCTTACGATCTAAAAAATCTGAAAACCCTCGAATTACGTGGGAACATGTTAACCACGACGAACGGGATATTCTTCCCTGGGTTGGTTAGCCTGTATATCGCAGAAAACCAAATCGAGAAGTTAGACGGTATAGAGATTCTAGTTAATCTGAAAATTTTACATCTGAGGAGCAATAAATTGTCGAGATTGGATGGGTTTTCCTTGCGTTGTGCAAAGCTCAGCTACCTGAACCTTCGAAACAACGAGATCACAAGAATTTCAGAAATTCAAAAATTGAGCTGTTTACCTGCACTAGAGACTCTGATCGTTTTCGAAAATCCTGCGATCAAGTTTAGGGAAGAAGATGAGGAGAATATGTATCGGCAAATTGTGTTGGCCATGTTGCCTGGTTTAGCGCGAATCGATAAAGATCCGGTGCTGTACAAAGAGAAAAGGGAAGCACAAGAATTTCGCACGCAAATGATTCTGAATGGGTCAAAGTTCACAGACTTCGACGTTAGTTCAGCTGAGTGACACTACAACATTGTTAGAAAGGTTTTTACAATTTCAATAAAAGTATTTTGATATTGCATAGACTTGTCATTCGTGAGAGCACCGACGAGATACTGTAAAATTAAAGACTGCCAGCTCCCGTGCTATCCTGGTGGACGATAAGTGGGCGAAATTGGGCGAAATGGGCACGGGGATAACGTGGAACTTGCAGTGATCCACTGAAATACTACATCCCTAAAAGTTCCACCACCGACAAGAATAGTATCAAAATAGTGATAAAACATCGACTGACATATAGCGGAGAATGTAACATTTAATAATAATTGACATACGCGTGAATAAAAAAAAAACCAAAGGAATTAGCTTGAATAATATATTTTCTTCCGAGGAAACGTCACATTGCAAAATGTTATGGACAGAAATAGAATGAAAATAATTGTCGATATTAATTGACACTATTAGCTCGATATTATCCTTTATTCGAAAGATACTTGAAGTTCTTACGAATAGAAGATAATGTCGATTGCCCAGGTCTCACCACGAGGAGGTTGCTGCACAAGAGACCCTGAAAGGGAGTCAGAACGAATTCAATATTCCTTCTGGTTCCCTTTCTTACAACGCCGGACTTATATTAACTTATGCAAATACGTCGAGTAATTATCGCGGAGCAAAAGAGTTGTGAATTGGAGAAGAAGTCTCCAATCCACGGAGGACAAAAAGCGAATCAGGCAGAAGGCTCTGATTCTTTCAAGAAGAGAGAAAAAGGTCGAGAGGAGTTCCGACACCGATACCAGCTGCAAGAACCACCTGCCGCCAGAGACGGCGTGGGTGGAAAAATTTTACCGATGAGTGGTAAAGAGCGAAAACAACGCGTCTTGACCCCCCCCCCCCCCCTCCATTAATATATAATCTATTGCGAACTCCCGTACCAATATATCTGGTACATACTACGTGCGCGCAAAGGGTCCGACACAGTAGAAGACTGTGGTAACGAAACGCGTCCATCCCTGTCGACTCCGCCAGAATGTAATAATTCATAATAATCGATTTCACCCAATTTTACCGAGAAGATACTAACAGTATCTCGTCGGTGTCATCGGTGACTGATCTATTTTCCCACTCGGTATTTTCACATCCGTTGAATATGTAGAACTTCTATAATAGCATGCCCCCCCCCCGCCAAAAATTTCAAATCGCAGTCACGTGACTAACAAGTAGTCACGATACCTAGCGGCATCGTTTAAAGGAAGACCGTCATAGATTCCGGAGTACAGTCGTCAAGTGTAGTTTAGCTGAGTTTAGCGCAGTTCGCCGGTGGAAACGTGTATCTCGTGGATTTTCAATTCATTCTGTAAAACAGAAACGTAACTTATTATCCGTGTGCTATTAACTCTGACCAAAGAAAGATGACCGCCAAACCAGCAAACAAAGTGGGTAAGTAAAGGATTATTGAGGCTTTAGAGTAACTCAAACAGACACGTGTCGTTATTTTGGAGTGGAGTCGGTAACCTCCATTCATCGTATTTAAAACACAATACTGCTTATGCATGGATAGAGATAGAAGTACAAGCCAGCTGATAAAAAATCTTTGCCGAATGATGCAGTACAATATCCGTTCACCTTATGAACTATTGCATGTACAGATGACATCGACTTAGACCACTGATTAACCTACACGAGCTTTATTAAGCTGATCAATGTTTTGCACAAAGATCAGAATCAGTATTTTTGCCATATCATCGAACTGATAAGAAAATCCAATGTAAAGTGGAAATATTGCGAGAAAACGATGATGCAAAATGGAATAATGAAACATTTGTAGAGGTGTCGCAATACATTCAAGCATATATATATATATATATATATATATATATGCATATGCATAATACCAATCGGAGCAAAAGAAGAATTGTTCCACCGACGATTACTATAGTTCGTAAATAATGAATCGAATCTTTTTCTTGTTCAAGCTGACATGTCTCTGGCAGATTGGGGCCGCAAAGAGATCACTCTAGCAGAGAACGAAATGCCGGGACTTATGGCTATCCGGAAAAAATACGGCTCCATGAAAATTTTGAAAGGTGCGCGGATCGCGGGATGTTTACACATGACTGTGCAAACAGCGGTTCTGATAGAAACCCTCGTCGAACTCGGCGCAGAGGTAAGTTAAATTATTTTTATATAATTTTCGCGTAATTACGTGTAAGTACAGGTTGCTCCAACATGGAGCCGAAACACGAGCAATTTTCGACTAGCGAAATAAATCGAAGATGAAAAGGAACTTGCAATTTCAGTTCACTATTTAGCGAATGCAATTATTAATTCAACTTTTCGAGTATTAAAAATTCATTGTACAACTCGCGAAATGGCATCAAAAGGAGTTCCTGTTAAACCTTTAAGCAGTTAAGAAGTCTTTTGAATGGACCAAGATCGAAATTCAGATTATACAGGAATGAAGCACATTATGAAAGCGAGATCGACGTCGAAAATAGTCGCATTTTCATATTTATGCGAGCTTACCTAGTGGATCATGACCTTACATCTTTCACTTTCAAATTCTATTTGACTCGAGATCAAAATTGCATCAGATAAGAGAGTATTCGCAATAACGCTTATTAGCATAGCGATAAATCCTATTTTTATGTGTAGAAGAAGAGGGGTGGTGTTGCTTGCAATTTCAACATTTAAAGAAAAATATTTACGATGTAATACCAGTTTGAAATGCTTAATAAATAGAATCATATCTACGAGACCATTGTGCGTACAATTCGCCCGATCATTATTCTATATCTCTTGAAGATGTCCGTTCAAAATTATATTTGAAAGACGATTGATCAACCAGGTTCAGTGGTCATCGTGCAATATATTCAGCACGCAGGATCACGCGGCGGCAGCTATAGCAAAGACCGGTGTGCCCGTGTACGCGTGGAAAGGTGAAACAGACGAGGAGTATCTTTGGTGCATAGAGCAAACTCTTGTCTTCAGCGAGGGCAGACCTTTGAACCTTATCCTCGACGATGGCGGTGATTTGACCAATCTGGTCCACACAAAGTTCCCAGAGTACTTGAAGGAATGTCGCGGCATTTCAGAAGAGACCACCACCGGTGTTCATAATCTCTATCACATGATGAAAAAGGGAACCCTCAAAGTCCCTGCGATCAATGTCAATGACTCAGTCACCAAGGTTCGTCAACTACAGTTCTTAACCAGATCGATCCTTGATCCTTGGTCCATCACTGATATCCATCAACCTTGGACAATCCTGCATATCCTGATATATCATTTCCTACATCCATGATGAGCAAATTGTGGACTGCAGTGGGCGAAATGTGGACTCGTAATATTGCTCGGGCCGCGCTGAACGCAATACATCTTAATTGCTTTATTCCACTTTGAGTATAGGCTACGGTCTCCTAATGCCGTTGGATACTTAACGAATTCATTGTTTTAAGAGCCAGGTATGGCTGGAAAGTGTCGACGGATTTTCGGTCTGGTGACTTTACAATTAAATTCGCTTGTAGTTGATCCGCTATGTCCTTACGTAACTGTCCTTACAAATTATTCAATTTCACACACAAAGAATGTTGACTTTCATAATGTCCAATATCGATAAACTGCCGCCGATGTTAATTCTTGAATGTTGCGTTTTTGAGAATCCGAGCTATCAACTATGAAAATACTCGATCGTTACACGAAGAATGTGGTTATTTCTGACAGAAATAGCAAGCAGTATGCTACAGGGCCAAATGCGGGCCGCAGGTTGCTCATCAGTCCTACGTGGTCTAGCCGCCTCTACCACAGTAGAGTTTCGGATGTTGTATAACCCCGAGTTTCCGTTTCACTGAACAGAGTAAATTCGACAATTTGTACGGGTGCAGAGAATCATTGATCGACGGCATCAAGCGAGCCACAGACGTGATGATCGCGGGGAAAGTGTGCGTGGTGGCCGGATACGGTGATGTTGGCAAAGGATGCGCTCAGAGTCTCAGGGCACTTGGTGGCCGCGTGATAATCACGGAAATTGATCCGATTAACGCGCTTCAGGCAGCTATGGAAGGATACGAGGTGATTATAGCAACACACTCGCCGCGAGGAATCACGAGATTATTTAGGAATGGTTCGGAGAGAAATCAATCAACAACAACATACATATACCTGTGGTTCTTAGGTGACGACGATGGAAGAAGCATCAACCAAGGGTCAGATATACGTCACCACTACCGGGTGTAAAGACATCATACTGGGACAACATTTTGTGAACATGCGAGAGGATGCTATTGTCTGCAACATTGGTCACTTTGACTGCGAGATAGACGTTGCTTGGCTCGAAAAGAACGCGGCCGAGAAAGTGAACATTAAGCCCCAAGTAGACAGATACACGTTGAAGAACGGCAGGTGGGCAGTTTGAATAATATTTATAGTAACGCTCTTCTTCCTACAAAAAGGTTCGCAGAAGCAAAAAAAATTAGGGCGGTTGGATAGTTGACCGATTTCGGTTGAAATATTGTAGAAAACAGAGTTAGCTGTACTATCTCGAAAAGACCCTAGATTTCCGGTTCAAATAAGGTTTTCCCGTTTCAGACACGTCATCGTCCTCGCAGAGGGCCGTTTAGTTAATCTAGGATGCGCGACGGGACATTCGAGTTTTGTGATGAGCAATTCATTTACGAACCAAGTGCTGGCACAAATAGAACTGTGGACGAAGGCGGAATCCTACTCGGTCGGTGTTCACATGTTACCGAAGAAATTGGACGAGGAGGTCGCGGCGTTGCATTTGAATCACCTTGGTGTAAAGCTTACGAAACTTACGGACGAGCAGGCTAAATACCTTGGCATTCCTGTGGAAGGACCTTACAAGGCTGATCATTACAGATATTAGTCGCTATTCCAAGTTCAAAGGCCTCTATGTACTTGTATACTAACGTTACAATGAATTCACGACTTGAGTGTTTTCGATCAGATTGTCAATTATCGACGTTTTAGTTACTCATTTGTTAATTTGTTTTGCTTGTCAACATCCATGCGGAGCATAATAAAAAAGAATTCAATTTCAATTTTATTAAAAAGTATAGTTTATGTGAATGCTAGAAGAGAAAATGAACCAGATTCCCTTAGAAGTTAGCCCCTTGATAAAGGTAGGGTTTGATATTGGTCACTCGAATTTACGATTCGTGGAGAATTATTTTCTATTCGTCATAGTTGGTCAGGTGGTCGTGCTTAGTTGCCGGCCTGATTCACGGTTTTAATTTACGAAGAAACTATGCTGCACTGATGGTAGATGATCGACGGGAGCCCACGGAAAGGCTGAAAATCGATGGGGAAGGAAATCTTGCTCGTGAGAAGAAGCATCGTCAGAATGCTGGTACATTTTATCATTCGTTATAACTATATATTCTCTCCTGTAAGTCGTACTTTCCTTCTAGTTTAAATGAAAGAGCTCGAGAAAGTATTTATTGGGACTGTCCCCATTGACGAAGAAGCTATCCAAGTAACAACCGACACGAGACAAGTCAAAGAACAAATACTATATAGTTCCCAGTAATTAATCATTAGTGAGAATATTTCATATAATTCCTGAACCATCTCCAAGAAAAAAGATATTTATTATTTCTCTGCAACATACGTACTGTCTCAACTATGTACAATTATTCTTTCTTCTATTTACACCTTTAAAAGGGTGGAACTCTCTTGCAAACAGTTACATCCGCAACCTGTCGGGCACAGTGTCTCGTTGGCAAACCATGCTGCTAAGTGTTGCGTGTGTCCTCCGTGTCCACAGAATATACAGAAATTACTTGGACCTAAATTGAATGGGAAAGAAAATCAGTTTGCAATGTATTTTCCTGTCAAGAAGACGACTGTGAAGAAGGTCTACACACCTCTGACAGAAATGTGACAGATCACGCATTCCAAGGCGAGTCGTTTACAATTTACACATTGGGGACCTCTGCTAACTTTGCTACACAATTGGCATTCACTCTGAAATTCAACCCCTTTGTGCGTGTCCAGAGGGGTTGTACTGACATGTTTCAATACTTGTGCTCGAGCATCCAACAGTCGCCATCTGTGCAGCACTTCTGCGTATGCTTTTTTATATCCGTCGTAAAGCGTGGTGTACTTTTCATCGAGTAGCCTAGTAATATTTATTATGTTAATCCTCTGGTTTTCTTAATGTGCAAATGTGAAATGAACTTATTAGAGGTTTGAGAAAACACGAAAATGCTCCGGAATCCAGAATATTCTTGAGAATAATCCGGAAAATCTTGTAAATCTGATATATACCTAATATTCTTTACGGAGTCTCCACACGTATCCTGGATGAGCTTTAAGTCATCGAGGGAGTCGGACCACGAGTTGGATCTGTGTTGTTTCAAATTCTGGAAATTCCATCCTTCCAAGGTAGTGTCGGCTAAATGTATGGTGTGGTATGGTGATCCCCCAGGCTAGAAGAATACACGAAATGTCGTGTAAATCATAGTTCCATTGATAATTCGATTGATTTAAATATACTATACATAATCGTGAGATAGGCATTATGTCTGTGATCACTTTCAACGCAACAACATTTGTCTTCTGTGCAAATAATAGTAGGCATTGTTACAACGGACAGTACATCACATATACATTGGATTAATTGCTAGAAATCATGACCGAATCGATAGTTTGGCGTTTTAATTTCAGCAAGCATGACCAAACCTGCATGCTTGCTCTGTGGCATCACGACACTTCCATTCCAATGCTGTAACGCACTAACGAAATATCACCGTGACAGAGAGTCCTACGAACCACTGAGTGTTCAAACACACGCACAACCATACAGAATTCGGAAACCATGCCTTACCTTCAACCACCATTTTCCTGTAGAAAGCCTCTATAACAAAGATAATAATCGTATCAATAATTTGGTTGTGTTTCGAATAACATGAAAAAATTACTGAAATAAAACAAGCACGCGACATATGTATACGCAACAGCATAGTATATTCGAACAATATAGCTAGCTCTCTCTAGCTCCCTAATTCAGCGTTTCCCAAAGACTTCTCGACACAACACAAATATATGTATTTAGCATATGTATATCTGAACGAAAAGTTTGAAAAACGCTGGTAATTACTAATTGCGACGTTAGATACGATGCCATAGCATGGCGCAAAATTATGTTTTCGCAACACATTTACTCGTGCAACAGCGGAAACAAATGTGTGCTAGTTATGAAAGATGTGATATACTGCATTTCAGAACAGCCAATGTTGAGTAGAATGAGTTACGACGAATGATTATGTTCGAAGAGCATTCTGAAGAAATTTTACGAACAGAAGACAAGATATGATCAAGACATAACAACAACAGTTCGCAGAGTAACGTTCATCTCAGGCCATTCGAAAAATCATGAATTAAGAATCGCAAGCAGTTAACATAATACTTACACTAACGTTAACGGACTTGCTACTTAGCCGGGTCTGAACGACATCTGGGTTCTCTGAACGATAGCTAAATGCACAGCTCAGCATGCCTGCCATTTGAATATCCAACTGATTGGCATAATGTTGTATTCTGAATGGGAAGAAAAATATTCTATGACAACGTCGTTCACAAGCTTGTCCATGGGTATGATATATAGGGTGTCGCATTTCATTTGATCCACTTATCCACGTAATTGTCTCGATGATGGAAGAGTTTGATATCGCGAATGACCCTCCGACGATCTTCGAAGATCAACTACTGAAGATACCGTGGATCGAATAAAACGAGACTATCCGTTTGAAATTGCCGATGATCACGTACAAAGAATGAATTAAATTTTGACCAAAAGGATGCAGAGGCCATGGTGCATCGATGTCGGGCGACTGACAAGAATTTTGTCCAACATTCGAAACTGGTTGCGATATCACAAGAGCGGCCAGACACCATGCTTGAACCAAATCGGGCCGTTCGAATTGCGCAGCAACGTTCGCATTGTATTGACACATCGCCGGGATGTCGGTGATATTGATCCTGTAGATCGAACAAACAAGATTACTGACCGTTGATACATTAACACATTGGTCATGTGACACGGTGTTATCAGTTGACTCACACATATTTCTCGGCCAGCTCCTTATTCACGAAAAATAATGACGAGGCATCGTAAATGATTACCATGAAATGATAATTTTTACAACACGATCTGTGAGTCATTCTACTGGTGTTGTGTAGTCCGCGGCTCATTTTCTAAACAACCAAATAAAACGATCGTCAGCAACCGCAAGTATGATATAAGCGTTGTTCTGTGTCGCGGTCATTGAAAATTGCAAATTGCATTCGCTTACACGGTCTTGAAAATAAAAGGAACTGATGGGAATGTTCTCGTTGGACTGTACATACGAATTCGAATACATATGCATAAAATGTTCCCCATTGCCAATTCCGTTTCCTAAAGCGGACAGAGCTCTAGGCGTCGTGCTCTCCGGCTTCATTGACATTCTTCTAGTATACGAGGCACGACCAAAACATACAAGAATACCTATTGAAACGTATGTTGCATTGAGTCTCTTGGCACACGGAAACCTTCGGTGTTCTACCGTCTGTTTACATACCTACGCAGCAGAATTTAGCTCCCGAGGTCCTAGGGAAAGGTATATAAGCGTCCTGATAGTTTGTATACATATTTGAGGAACTTAAAAAGTTAGCGTTGTCTTGAATGTCGTATCCGATGTGCGTACTTTCATTTTCGTCTTTTTTGCATGTCTAGAGAAACACGAATACATATTAAATAATATGTGCTGATGCTTGTATAACGAGACGAACAATGGCGTGACTTTATGGTTCAATTTACTTGTTCCAAAGTTGCAATCAACTGCCTCAGACACGGTTCTAAGCAGGATCTGTTCTTTTTCACGCGTTGCTGAGCAGTTTGTTTCAACACTTTCAACAGTTTCGTCATTGTTGCGTTGTCGATTGTTGTCCCAGGACAAAATTGGAATGTGGGTTGCGCGCTGTACGGATAATTTGCGGGGAAATTCACTTTCAATATGACGTTGTAACTTTTATTCGACGCTGTTACGGTGCAACTGCGCTCCACAGCGTCCATCGCGTTCACCTGGAATCAGGGAACCGTTTATCACATTCAACTTTATTTTATTTCTTGTAAATATTGTAAATATCACCTCTATGTTTGGTATATTCATGTTGATTAAAGAAAATTCTTGTTGCAGAGTCTTTGGTTGCGTGGGAGACGATATTTCTTTATTATTTTCAATGTACGTATCCGATTCAGAATTCAAAGTTGATTCGTCCACTTTTGTCGTTATACAATTCAATTCCCGGTCAGCTTGAGTATCATTTAGTTGTAGCTGTTGTATAGATTGGAGTGTCCCTATAGATTAACAAATTTCTTGCTTCAATCACATTATATATTTATCGTATTAATTATATGCAAACACTTAATAAGCACTTACTTAAATTATTATCTTCCGAGTACTGCGTATAAATAGATGCGCTGTCATCCATGCCATGTCCGCACAACTAGACAAACAGTTCCTTCTTTATCGATATATAAATAAAAGACACGTTTACCAATGTGAAACCATATATGTACCTTCTTCAAGAATGGATCGATTTTATATATCCTCAAACATTGATCCTTCGACCAAGTAATCAACTCGAATTCGCTGTTCTCTATAAATTATAAGTATGTTTCATATTTTCTTTCATTATCTTGCATTTAAAAAAGTGTGTGTGTGTGTGTGTACCTAATTTTTGGTGCCTCCATTGAAATTCGAGAACAACGTCCGTATGTCCTACGAACGTGTAAATAGGTGCGCCAAGATTCGTTGTGTTCCATAACAATAAGCTGTTCTCTCCTCGTCGCAATTGCGGCACCACTATCGTCACTAAACCTTCTCCAAACGGCTGTAAATGGATTTTATCAAATTATAATCACGAACGACACGGATTATTCTGTTGGACCAGGACATTATCTTTACCGTATATCTAACTCTCCATACTGGTGAATTTGTCGTCACAATATTTTCGGCTCTGCGCGGATTGCTAATATCGAAAATTTTCACTGTACAATCCTGACTAGAAGTGGCCAGTTGGTTTTGTTGGAAAGGACACCAATCTAAACCATGTATCTAAAACAACTTCAGTGTTTATAAATGCATTACTCGATGTATCAATCACGAAAGTATGCAAATAAGCAAGGGTTTCTAAAGTAAAGTAAAGTAAAGTAAAGTAAAGTAAAGTAAAGTAAAGAGAAGCGTATACCTTTGTTAAATGAGCAGCTATGTACTGCACAGGACTATTTCCTTTCCGTTGATCCCATATTTTAATATCCCCATCGTGAGCTGTGGCTAATATATTTGGGGACAAGCTGTTCCATCTGACTTGGGAAGATCCAGCTATAAATTCAATTACATATTTAGATACCTCTGGATCTTCCTCACTCAGGAATCTGAACTTACCAACTGCAGACAAGGACAAACTAGGTTTCCTTTGGTCTCTAATATCCCAAATATGTATGAACGTGTCGATACTACAAGAAGCAATGATATCAGGTTCTTTAGGGTGCCAGTTCAAGTCGCTGACTACTCTTGTGTGTGCCTTGAGACTATTTGTTGTCTGTAATTCGTAGCCGCTGCCTCCGGTAAGCGAAAGTATCTCTATACGTGTGTTGCTCTAGAATTTAAAGTTGATTAGACGGTACAACTACGATTGGTACCGGTATGCTTTATTACCACGTTTTGTTACTAACAGAGACAGCACACAGGTGAGCATTCAAACTCGTCGGATTCCATTCGGTTGTGCCGATTTCATATTTACTTTGCCTCTGGAATTTCCTCAAGGTGTCTGCACCTTCGTCGAGATGTTTCACAGCAAAACATCGACGCCTGAAGAAAGTAAGAGAGGAAGTCAAGCGACGAAAGCATTGCGAATGTATTTGTGTAGACAAAAACGATCGCGGAAAAAGTTGACGTAAACAAAGTTTATGTATACGCCGGTATTTACCCGGCAAGTAACACGTAGTTGCCAGTCGCATCCACGGCCATGCTATTAGCCTGCGAAACAGAAAGATATTTTCATAAAGGGAAAACATCGAGCGTCGTGAGTTCTACATAAATAAGTGAAAAATCTATTTAAACGGTGGAAGCGAACAATACAAGACAACGTACCTGCAAATCGCGATGCTCTGTGACCACATAGTCGCTGCCCCAACGTTTTGACATTTTACCAATAAATTCGAATTCCTGTCAGCATTCTGCGAGGTTAGAATTGGACCGAATACGCGAATCCGAGCCGCGTACAGGTACAGGCAACGAGCGGCAACGAGCAGCAACTTGAGGCAACTGTACACACACTGACACACACGCACGAACACGAACTCGCCCCATCGCGTCTCGACGCACACACAAAGACGGTCTTGCCGGAGCCACGTTCCGATTGGTCGGTTGGAATTCACACGAACGTATCCCCCCTCGAGCAGATGCGGACGAGGGGAAGTGGTCCGGGTAAAAAGAGCAAGAGAGAGGGAAGTTCAAGACGCTTCGCTGTGCTATTTCTGTCACGTAGGACGCATACATTCGTTGTTGCATACAAGTGTACTGACATCAAAGACTGATCAAGACGCAAATAATTAGTAACACGGCGCGAATCAGGAGCGAAAAGGGTTCCAGTTTGGCCGACCTTCGATCGGGCCAGTTTTGATTCCATCGAGTTTTCGAAGGTGTTCCTCGACAGTTCGTCAGTGGCCGTGATTATTTCAGTGATAGCAACAACAATGTCCGTGATTATGGATTGTTTTCGCCAGTAGCGGATGTTGTGAAGTTTGTTAGTCACTTTGTTTAGCTGACTTCCTTGAGATAAGCGATACCGATCCGAACCGAGGCAATCTACCGTCGGTGAACATTGGTGTTTTTAGTGTTGGGTTCCTCCTCTCCGATCAAGATATATGTAAACAGGATCTTTCGTTTTCCCAAAGGGGGTTGTTCGTCCTTCGCGATTCCGTTTATCCTTCTCTTCTCAGCTGGTCACATCCAGTCACGTCCAGTCACGTCACTCGCAACAGCGGCGCGAGAAGCCAACCGAGGACTCCGTCACGGCTAAGACTGACCGACACGAAATCACCGACCGATTACCGAAAATCGGCTCTCTCACGGACGTTAATTCCGTCTTGATTTATCTCATTGGGGATCTGTGATGTACAAGCTCGGCGACGCGGGGAAAATCATCACGTCTACCATTAAGTTTGTGCACTCAAAGAGGAAAGGAATTTTCATACACATAAGAAGGATGTACAAGGACTCGATAAGTCTTCGATGTCAAAGAAGTTTTCTAACGTTTCGATTCTATTGAACCCCTTGGCCGTTGCGACTGAGAAACGAGGTCAAGATTTCTGCCAGAATAACATACCAACCGGTCGTCAAACCCCGATGTAATGGAGTGTTAATGACATAAGAAGCGGTTTGCTAGGAGATGTATCAAGAGTATCCAGTACAGGGCCACTGGTTTTATACATTCTAAGAGAGAGAGAGAGAGAGAGAGAGAGAGAGAGAGAGAGAGAGAGAGAGAACTATTGACAAGACGACAACATGAAGCTGTTGGAGAGTACACGCTTTGAAGCGATCAACAGTGCCTTGTCTATTAAGACCGGAGACAGCAAAATAATAGGCCGGTAGGTCGATGGAACTTCTCGTTCGTTCGATACGTTGTATAATTGATGCTGGATATTTACGATTCCATTGATTTTCAGAATAGAGAGCTACTCTTGCAAAATGGCTGGGAATGACAAACAACTGTACAAACGTTTCAATGCGGAACAAGGATTTACTCCGCACGATCTTCAAGCTCTATCACCACCTCAAACATCCTTGGGAACATCACCTGCTCAAAGGTATTTTAGATATTAAGAATGAATTGTTGGTCAAATTGTAAGCTGATGATAAAATACGATTTTAATGAAATCTCGATAAAGATCCGAATATCCTACGATAATACCTATACATTTTTTTCTCATGTTTTCTATAGTCGTAGCATTTCCGGTGACGAAGATGGCCCACTATGCGACACAATCAGTAGAAAAACGTTGTTCTATTTGATTGCCACATTGAATTCAGCTTTTCATCCAGATTATGATTTCTCTGATGCTAAGAGTCACGAGTTTAGCAAGGAACCAAGCTTGACATGGGTGATGAACGCGGTAGACAGTAATTTGAGCGCGACCGCGGGCGATCATTATCGCACACTTAGGACGGCGCTTTGGGCGGCCATCGATGATGAGATATCATTAAATGAATGTGATATTTATAGGTAAAAACTATAAATTGTATGGTAACCCGTATGGGAAAGTTACTAGCTAAATTAAAAGTATGAAACTATTTTAGTTACAATCCAGACTTTGTGTCCGACCCATTTGGAGAAGATGGATGCTTGTGGTCTTTTAATTATTTCTTCTACAATAAGAAAATGAAGCGTATTGTGTTTTTCACATGCAGAGCAATAAAGTAAGTAACAAAGTAACACCTATCTCATAGATTCATTTCTTTTTGAGACTACACTTTTGACTAGAATATTGATTTTCTATTATTTCTTTGTTTTCTGTTGTGTCTATAGTCCCCTCTACGTACTAGATTCTGGAGTTGGCAGTGATTTTGCCATGGACGAAGACGAAGATAGATACTAAATTTATAAAGCATACTTACAAACTTTATCCTCATCGTTTTTATTAATTCTGCCGTACATGGTCTATTACATAGAATTCTTATTATGTACAACAATGCTACAATTAATTTTCTCGATTAGTTTACATATTTTCTTTTTCAGTGATGGTTTGGTTTCAGACTCTCGTGATCCCTAATAGAAAAATCCATTATGTATTGTCCTCTAGTTTCTCTCATGCTGTTAACAGTGTAATTATAGTCACGAAGAATCAAACGAATGAACTAGTTCAGAACTGTTTCTTTTTTATAATTTTTTTTCTGCAGACGATTAATAATACTTATTAACTGTACAAATTAGCAGAACGTTAATCAAAGATTTAAAGTATTGACGAAAATCTTGCTCCTTGTTAAAAAGAAGAGTATCGGAGATTAACGGATTTATAGATTGATGTTGTGCTAAGTTGCTCTGAATTTGCACTGAGAATACACATTATTTGATTAGCAACATGAATAAAATGAATAAAAACGAGCAGATAGAGCGACAGCAGCATAGTTCTAAAAGTGCAGCATTAACTTCTGAATCCTAGTCATTATACGTTTATGTTAGAAAAAAAATTTGCAAATTGTTAACGCTATATTTACTGTAAATGTATCGTCAAATGTTTTTGAAATATTTGTGACATTCAGTATGAAACTACGCGGTTTCTGTGTTTGATGTGTAACTTTAAAAAAGTGTACACGAGATATTCTGTATTTATAAAGAAATATTTATCTTTTCAAATATCGTAGAAATTTCTATGCAGTTTGATAGATTAAATGAACAAAGAAAAACGAAAAGACTTTATAATAAATACATGGTGTGGTAGATGAATTTTCTAATAATACGATAGTAGAGTTTCCTCGGATTTCCATGTAGAATGAAACCTTAATTTTACATCATTGATGAAGTATATATACATGTATACATATGTCTTGTGAACTTAAAGAGAATCAGCACTATGCTCGACTTAGATTGTTAGGTTTCGATCGAAGACAAGTGATGTGATTTTTTCGAATAATTTCTGTAACGTACTAGTAATTTTAGTTCCTTTAGAACTACACGTTTATCCATCGTCATTTTAATAAAGTTTATGAATAAATATATTCATGTTTACACCATCCATGTCTTTTGTTATTTTTTACAAACAAATGTCGCATCGGCTTTTATGCAGACACAGACACACTGAAGATCCTTATAGACATTGCTGACCAGTAGACATCGTTTTATCATACAATATGTAAAGAAACAATACATATACTTGACTCGAAAGATATATATATGTATATGTGTGTGTGTGTATATATATATATATTTATATATATATATATATATATATATATATATATATATATATGTGTGTGTGTGTTTGTATGTTTTTACGTGTGTGTTGTCCAGTCTTAAGTCTGTGGTGCAAATCAGATGGTACATACTTAACTTAACTTAACAAGCACAAATGTAATGCTTGAATTCGTTGGGTAGTAAGGTAATAATAACTTAAAGCCTAACTTACCCAAGTTACTAGGCAACTGAACTCTCTTATTTGTACATCATAACATCTGGGGACTGATACATGCACATATAGGCGTCGCACAAGAGTCGTTTCGCGTGCCCAGGTAAGTGACGATCATCCGTTAACTCAGTCAAGTAGTTACCGCCTTCTTCGCTCAGCCAATAAGGGAAGTCTGGGCACGGAACCATCTCAGGTATGTTGTAGCCATTTTGTTCTCCTGAGGATAATTTTACACGATTAATAAGCAGCCATCGAAGGTAATACTCGATAAAGATTTATAGTGATCTTCATAGTGAAATACCTTTCCTGTCAGCCATAGAATCGAAGAAACACCACGGCGCTTCCGATCCAGAACCACATTTTACAAAGCAAACGTAATGAGACGTTTCGATGCAGACTACTGCAGACAATTCCAGGTACAATCTTGGAACAGGACAATGCTCTTGCAGAATAGCAAATTCCATTGGCACTATAAGCTTCTTCGGCTCATGATTCGTCCGTCGTTCGTGCCGGTGCACCTACGATCAGTCATTCGAAATATACCTCCTCATCAACCTCTTACCGAATCGAAAAAAAGACCGAGATCGATTTACCTTACCTTGTCCAAACATTGCATACAAAAAGCAATACTCTCCAGTCCAACGCCGCACTGCCCGTAGCATTCCTTGCATTCGAATTCTGCCAGTTTGCCACAAACTGTGCATTGTCTGGGAGCTACAAAAATGGACCATTAAATAATATGAATGCACTACGAATAATATACCTGATTGTAACGATATACGGTAGAACATCGATTATCCGGGCCTCTGATGTGTTTGAATAGTCGATACGCTACACTTTTTTTTCTTGCATAATTGAGTTCGTTCGATAATTGAGGTTCTACTTGAGTATTTCAGTATTTTCATGATATTTACAATCTTCGATTATGTCTGTTACATCCAGCAAGAGAGTCGGTTGAATTTTTTGGTACATTTTAAACGATTTTCCGAATCGAGGCATTTGAATGATAAGACAGGACGGCACTTCTTTCAACCGAATGTTGCTTGTTAAGAAACTTTGTTCTAGTAGCTGTTGTACTGTCGGTAGGTTCAAATGGTCGTCTTTTTCGACGAACAGTTGATAATGGTACGCGTCCTGGCCGGAACTTAATTTGAGAAACGGCTCGGCATTCAAAATTTGAGCGACCAGAGATGTTAAAAATTCCTCAGGATCTAAAGAAATTCGGAACGTTTAAGAAGATGGCTGTATTATTTAAACATCCTATGAATGGATACCTTTTTCCTCGCTAGTTAATCCAGATACCGATGAAAGTTTTTCGAGCAACGTCCGAAGTTTCATCACGTGATCCGCTCTAACAAATACGTTCTTTCTGAGCGGATTTACTATTTCCTCGCGCAGTACTCTTTGTACCTCCTCGTATTGCGGACAGTCTTTTTCATTGGGCGGCCTAGAAGATTGAATTCATGATTCATACAGCAGTTGTACGTAAGAGTAAATTCGATTGATCAAATTGATTACCTAAATAGAAGATTATCAAAAACACTAGTGAATGTAAACATGCTGAAAAGAGTGGCGTCCAAGTAACAGGAATTGTGATGGCCTTGAATTCCTCTGTACTTCCCACAAATACTTTCCAGATTTCCTTCAACGGAGATTGGTCGCACCATTCCAATTATCACAGAACTCTCCATGTTTCCAAAATTGTTCATGTTTATTGGCGACACTGGGTCGTCGCTTTTCGCCTGCGATAATATCATCAGATTCAATTTGAGAAAACCGACTATCGCTGTCTGAACTAATATAGTTTAAACTATTTTCAATCAATCTACTCACAACCATTGCGTCGTAAGGAGAGCATTGCTCGAGGTCTTTGAATACGGCCCTATAAGGCCGACAATGGAAATATCTAACGTCTTTATATGTTCCATCAGTTCCAGAAGGATGACTGTTATCCTAAATACGACGAGATAATTGAATGCATTTCAAGATTCAAGTTTAATGTTCCGCTATAAAGCTGAACGTCTGATAACTGAACGTACCAGTTCTACAGCTGCCATTAATTTACCAGGAGTGATACCGGGTGGCGTTCCGATCCAACGAATAACACCATAGTGCACATCGGAGTCCAGAAGCACTTTTACATTCGAACCAACGATTAAATCTGAGTTTTCCATTCGTCCGAACTTTTTATTTTCATTTTTTTCTGGAGTGTTGCCTGTAACAAAATGATACTTTATTTAAATGCATAGTGGCATGCCACTAACAGAAAAAGGATGGAATAATTCAGTGAAAATCATTGCAAAGAAGAAAGCGTGCGAAAAGCTATGCAAAACGATGCAATAAGCTACATAAACACGAAATGCGGATGGCATGATCGTATTTACGCGAATGTCTGCTTCTCCTTACTGTGTTCTATCGGACTATAACGTTCGAATGTTCCTTCTATGTCACTGTACACGTTCGATTCTATGTCACTACTCCATTTGTGCTCTAACACAAAGACAGGAATGTTTTGCAACGTTGCAGCCATTTTTACAATAAAATTATAATAGATTTTCAGTTCTGAGAGATTGCCGGCACTACCGAGACAAGCTAAGATTCTGGCTATTTTTAGCCGCCTTGGTTATTCTTAACTCCCTTCTACTAACACGCAACGTGTGAAGACAAGCAGACTAAGTATGTTGAATTCCTAGCAAAGCTAGCAAAGTATACTGTTAACCAAGAGAAGCCAAGTTCAGAATTTATTTTCACGTTTTTCACGTTTTTCTTATTACCAGATTGCGTGTACGAATGGACATTTGTGTTTTTAGTTACATTACTATCGTTCTCAAGTGATAATGATTTCGTTGACTGAAGGTATTCCTTTGATATAGATCGTTGATCTCTGTTATTGTTTTTGTTATCATCGTAGCTAGTGAACCTCTCCAAAAGAACAGATGGTGCAGAGTCCAGCACCACAGATTTTTTCTTATCGTTCGCGTGATTGTTTCCTATATTTCCTATATTTGGTTTCAGAAAAGGATCTGCAAAACACACAGAAATATTATTAGTACTCGAATCATTATTTCCGAAAACGAATTCTGAAAAACAAACAATAAAATATATATTCGTTTCTATACTTTTATCTGCATTTCCAAGGCCAGTAGGACCCTCTGGCTTCAATGGGAAAATGTGGCTCAATGTGGCGAACCTTCCTTCCGAATGAGTAGATACAAAATACTCTTTGCTCAACAAAGCTGTCTTGGACGATTCTTTTCCTTCCTATAACACGGCATATAATAATAATTCCACCAGCTTATAGAAAATATTGAACAAACTATTTTTATTATTAACCAGTTATTCAAGAATATACATTTTATAAAGTACCGTTGCTGTCTGGCAGCATGGAATGAATCTAAGACAGCACGGATACAAGGGGAGTAGCATGTTATGAAACAGCAATGATACTGCACAAAATTACCAATAAATCGAGACCAAAGTAATGTCCCGGACCAAGTTGTGGCACAGGTCCGATGTATTTGATTACAGCCAGATATGTGTTGTATTCTTGAGGATCGGGACAGTACCAAACCGTACTTTCTATCGTTAGACTCATCAGTTCTTTGCACAGTTGTTTGTAATTAGCCAGACGAACCCTTTCTTCGGGCACAGTTACCGCTGGCAAAAACTTCCATACCTCCGTTGACACAGGGATTAAATCGAACCTGTGGCATCGCCATTCTGTGCCACGCCAAACTTCTGATCCTGTTGTGTCTGTAACTCGTACTCTGAGAAGACCGTCTCCCAGATCCTCAACCGACTCCGCGAGCATGCCAAGACGCAATGTATTGACATTTGTATCGCATTCACCGGATATGCGGGTCAGAATAGTGTTTAGCTTGGCAACATAATGCTGAAGGACCTGACGGTCCTCCTTGTTGGAGATGTTTCGTTTCTCCATGATTTAATCACGAGCCATCATTTCGATAAGCGATCGGTCAATCGCAATGAACGCAGTCCACATTGATAATATATAAGGTTTACCTCTGTCATTATACACCTTTCGCTTCTAAGCGAAACAAATAAAGATCAGACAAAGGGATCTCGTGGTTGTCATCGTGTTCGTAAAATTCGGGTACAGCCAGTAGAGCTACACAGGGAAATATTGGTCATGGACACACTCGGACATTCGGGTAATCGAATTAGTATTAATTATTTAAATGTTAGCGAACCATTTCTTCTAGAATCTGTATTAATAAAAGAATACACATCTCTGTATTTTTTACTTTAAATGCAAAATTTATTGAACCGATGTACACAAAAAGGACTCGAATAACCTCGGACCCTTGTGCACCTGTACTTCGTCGACTGTCAATTCTATATGATTCTATATATATATATAGTTACTTGATAAAAAAACAACAAAGAAAATTGAAACTCAACATTGGCAGCGTTGGCAGCACTGAATGTTAAAGCGCATCCTCACACATTCGAGAGTTTGGTTTGGTTTATTCTTCTCTTTATGTGTATTACATAGAGATGGCGTTGTAGAGCCTGAGCTCTATTTGCCCAATGCAAACCGGTCCTTATGTATATATTATTTACGTATGTTCATTACATTTAATAAACAACATTAATAACATTAACATTCAACTATAGGAACTGTATAAAAATTATATAAATACATATTCGCATCTATATAAAAATATATTGATGTGTCTAAAGTCTTGAACTACTTTGTACTCTTTGTTTACTTTAATTTTAGTTTAGTTTGTACTACCAAATTCTCAAGAATTTCATTCAGATTTGTCTATTTATTTGTATTAAAAATACTGATATCGCCCTTAGGATGGAGGCATCTTTTTTTTAGAATGTTGAAAACTTCCTCTTCATAGTCTATATCCTTTTTAGCGAAGGTCCTCAATAACTTTCCTCTTTTCCCTTCATATATAGGACAGTTCCAAATAATATGATTTATGTCCTCATTTTCATGACCACATTCACATGTTGTATAGTTTATATAGTTTTTTCTAGCTAGAGAGCTTGCTAGATTGTAATGGTTCGATCTGATTCTGCTTAGTGTGTTAATGGATCTTCTTCCTATATTTTTTACGGTATCGAACCATGGCTTTCTTTTACCTATATTGGTATCCGTCGTTTCAAAGTATTTTTTCCTTTGTATGTTCCTTCTCTTATGTGTGTCCAATCTGATTTTTGCCATTTGTTGTCTGTAATATGGTTAATTATGTCTTCTGTGGGAATTTTAATATTGTCATCTGGGTCATATCTCGTTCTCTCCTTTGCTATGGTATCAGCTCTTTCATTACCCTCAATCCCAACGTGAGCTGGAATCCAAGCAAGAGTGATTCTTTTTTCTCTCATTGCATTAATGGTTGAAACTTGCTTACACTCGAGAGTTTGTTTGGCGGCAACGGTGGAAACTCTACCATCAGCGCAGAGATGCCAGAATCGTGGGTCTTGGGTTTTTTCTCCTCGGCTGAAGCATAGATACGTCTATGGACTGAAGCCGCTGAAGCAGCGAAGGAGAAAAAGCCACTGATACCAGTAGAAAAACCCACGATTCTGGCGTCACACTGCATCAGCGATCTGTAGCGTAGCGAGCGTCAACTATGTATGAACTGATATTGACTGATATCACTGATATTGACTGATATCACTGATATTGACTGATATGAACATTTCAAATGATCGAAATTTGATCGATCCAAATCGTATTTAAAGTTGCTGTTCGTATTTAGCCGATACGTAAATAACGTAAATTAGAATGCAGAATATTAGTTTTAAGTAAATGTATTTGCTTCTGTCGTGAAGGGCATTAAAAAAATATGTACATTTCTCTCGAAATAAATTACAGTTGAAAATGTTGCCTAGGATCTCTTATATATGTCTCGATCGTCTGAGCAAACACATAATGGAAAATTATTCCATCGCACCGACAACTAGATTATTACGTAAGGCAATAAAACTTTTTAAATATACAGTAAATCCTTGATCTAAGAGGTCAACGACTATTGTGCCTCGTTGCTAAAATCGAAGAGATATGTTCGGATCCGTGCTCTCTCTCTCTCTCTCTCTCTCTCTCTCTTAGATCATACATAGACACGATTTCGATGAGGACTTCTTGCGTAACAAGTTCAAAAAGTGATAAATATTTTTTGTTTATGTAAACAGCTTAACATCCCGAAAATACGTTCTCAAAGAGACTAGAATTTTGCAAATTAACAGAGCCACAGGTCGTTGTAGGTTTTCTGAACGAGTCATTTTAATAAGAAAAAACGTGAGAAATCTTGAGAGAGGATGTATAAGAAGAAAATTGAAAATAAGAAAGCTAGCATCGCATTGGTATTTCAAACAATACAATAAGTTTTTAATTTTCGGCGACCGTCGGCGATCGCTTTCTTTTTTCACACGCTATCTTCTCCTACGTCCTAAACTTAGTACATACCGTCAATTAAACCACTAAATACACTCAAATAATATCATGCTCGGTGTCATTTTTATTAGAAAAATGTGACGAATAAGTTGGTGAATGTCCTGTAACAAATAATGTAAAATAAAGAAGTTTTTGCACCGCTGTGAAAGGGACATTATGTTTTCGTAGATTCAACGGCTTTCGTCGTTCTCTTAGATGAAAGATTTACTGTAGTAAAATTCTTGCTTAGGACAGTAATCGTTGCATCACGTTAACGTTAACGTCTCGCAGTTACTTCCCGATCGGTACACCCCGTTAAGTTGACAATTGCCGGAACTATGGTCTCGAAGAGAGAGAAAAACACTTCTATGAAAGCATGAAACATCGTTACACAACCACTACGTATTTTCAGAAATACCAGTAGGGATGAATTCGTTGTTTACGATAACAACGATTAGATTACAAAGAACCGTATATTTGGATATAATCCAAATAATAGAATCGGGTCGAATATCACTGAAAGAAATTACGACATTCCGTGTTCTCGTTCGATTTTCGAACGATATCGAACGACATCGAACGATCGCTCTAAACATACGCCAGAGTTTCGCGATACCTTTCCAATGATTAATCAATAAAATATTTCTGCTCTTCCAGAGATAACTCGAAGGTAGAAAATGAAGCGCACGCGCGTGCTGTTTGCTAGCATACGGTCTGCATTACAAGAGAAAAAAGAAAAGAAAAGAAAAGAAAGAAAACGGGTATTTTTCGGTCGCACGATTTGATACAAGATTCTTTGTCGATCGGTGTTACATATGTTTCGTCTCTAAATTGTCCGGACTGGAAGGTAAAACGGATGCGCATTGCAATGCGTCGAACGTGCAATGGCAGCCAGCTGCCAAACGAATGCGTCTTCAGCACCTCGGAACGATCGCAAGAATAAGCTCTGCCGTGCTATAACGCCGTCGTTATCACGTGTGGAGCAACTCCCCTTTCCCTCGGAATCGTTCTTCTAGATATCCTGGAATCTGAAAATAGTTTCATATGGACTGGTTATACGATATTCGCACGATAAGTCCCACGAGGGTACACGTAAGCGCATAAAGGCAACTACTATTGTCTGTTCAACTTCACACTCTTACATTATTATGTAACGCAAAATAATTATGGTCGTTTCTGTTTTATATTTTGATTGGAAAACAGATCGAATTAGCTCGAAAGTATTTGGCAATTATTTAACTTGGCAAGGATAGTTCGAATAGATTAATGTGATAACGGTAAAAATTTCGTTCTCAAGTTGGACGGACAATACGCGTAAATATTACTTCCAATACTTGAATAACAGAATATAACAGAAAATTGCATAAACACCCGCGGCCGCCGTGTTATCAAGCAAGCTTCGACGACAAGTTTCCGAAGCTATGTTGTACCGTCTCGATTGAGGAAGCATTTTTATGCATTGTCGAATCGCAGCAGAGTACAAGGATAGTTTTGTTCTACGATGAATAAACATTCACAGATACTTATTCGCTACGATGACTTACACTCACAGTAAAGAAATATTTACCGCAATGAGTACACGTTACAGTAAATTGCGACGATGTCCTTTAACCACGGACGCGTACAGTCTGGAATGTTTCTAACTTGGAACAATTGAACGGCCAGCATGTTTATATATGTACACGGAACCGTGAGTCTTAATCGTTGTTACAGTACAATATTGTAAATAGATTCATGCCACGACGACTCGCATTATTTCTATACTATCCCAATGTATTTTTTTCTTTTTCTTTTCAGTTTGCAACCTTGAATTTCTAGAGGCAAATAAAATAAGAAAAAGAAGGGAAGCGAAATACGTTAAGGTATATTAGATGTAATATCAGACACAAAAAAAGTGAACCCAAATGTAGCCTAATGGGTCAGGCATTCTGGGAACATTAAAACAAATAATATAAGGGCTTGTGTTACAGTTTATTAGTGAGGCTCGTGACAAGCAGAGACACACGCCTCCCTTTGTTGTCTTAAGTTTTCCAATCGAAGGACAACAAGTTATGCGTAGGATGACTACGTATAGGTGGTCTCGAGGGGCAAGGGAGGGCGTAAGAACGATTACTATGATGCAAATCTAATCGTTTCTACCTTTGGTTTCGGCCGATGCGTGTCCACTGCGTCTATGGGTAATCGAATGTGTTCCACCTTACAACCGTAAGCGACAGGTGTTAGTTTAATGATAGTGTGGAGCGGTACTTGCAAGTACGGCAGTTCGTCTGTAACAGACACAAATCACGATTATATAACCAGTCAACAACGAACTACACGTGCGCGAGATAAACAAGAAATACAATGTGAATCATTCTTTGAGTTTGCGATTTCGTCTCTGCCATGTCTGATTTCGTTGACTGTTTTTTACACATGCCGACGAAGAGTGGGATTCGTGCAGAATTTGCGACGTCGAAATTATGTTAACAACAACCACGACAACCATCAACGTCATACCATCTCGGTGTCAAACGTATCTATCTTTCTATTTCATTTCTACACGTCGAAGGTCACCTCAGAGTTACATAATTCTGTTCGATGTTTCCCGCTTACGGTTCCTCCGTGCAATGCTAACGCGTTTCAAATCACGCATATCTTTTTCAATAGATGGTTGAAACACTCTCCATCTCTCTCTCTCTCTGTCTCTCTCTCTCTCTCTCTCTCTCTCTCTCTCTCTCTCTCTCTCTCTCGAACACAATCGAATCGAGAAAATACGAAGAATCGCTCACCCGCGCTTTTGTCCAAGAAGTAGGCGAGTAGACACCGCAAAACTGCTTGATGACTAACCACCAAAACATTACCCTGTCTTTCCAACTCCATTATCACCGGTTCCAGCCTCGCAACCAGATCCTCGTAGCTTTCTCCTCTCGGATAGCGATACGAGAATTTATTCTGATCTCTTGCGGCAAAGTCTGTCGGATACTTTTCGGAGATTTCCTCGTAAGTCATTTCCTCGCATATACCCTGGTAGAGAAATAGCACTTTGTAGTCTTTGCAGAAAACTCTGTCGACGATTTCAATTTCGAAAAGTTCGCGGACTTACCGCATCAATTTCGTTGAGTGCTTTCCACCTTTCTTGAGGTACGTCCACGTCGTTCGCAGTCTGTATAGTCCTCTTTAACCAGCTTGTCCACACTCGCAGTCCCTGAAATCGATAAAATCACAAATATTATAGTTCCCAAATATCGACGCAAAGATCCTCCTCCTCTTCCTCTTCCTCGTTTCTTCTTACCTGTATATCCTGACTAGTGATGAAGGCAGCCAAAGCCTTGGCGTACACCCAGCCTCTTTCGCTGAGCTCAGAATCTCCGCCTATCTTACCTTCAAGATTCATTTCACTTTCCCCGTGCCTGGTTAAGTAGATCGTACGCGGTACTATGTGAATATTCATGAGGTAATAAACTATTCTACTTTGTATGTGACCCTCGTGCTTATGGACCAACACCTTCTCGCCGGTATTGTAAATTTTCATGAAGGAAAGATCGCTCTCGTGATTCTCGTCCAACGGCTGGTACTTTTCTTGGTAGTGCTCGATTCTTAAGGTGAAGTCGGCCAGGACTTCTTCTTTGTTCATATTCGCGTAGTCGGGGCTGCTTACCTTTACCTGAACAAGCGGACAATTAGTTGTATCGACGAAACAAACTGTATTCGAGGAATAATCTATACTAGTGGCAGCAAACTTCGTACAACCTTACGAATCTTGTGCAAAAGTCGAGGGAGGAGTTCAGTAGCCTTATATCATTCTAAAAAGAATTGAAAGGGAGACAGTGTAAGTCTATACCTCCATTATGTTCTGTTCAACGATTTCTGGATCATTGCAAACGGATTCGACGAAGA
The DNA here is from genome assembly GCA_028455595.1 of Lasioglossum vierecki. Lineage (NCBI taxonomy): Eukaryota > Metazoa > Arthropoda > Insecta > Hymenoptera > Halictidae > Lasioglossum > Lasioglossum vierecki. The sequence goes on along the minus strand of CM052343.1, from coordinate 24,177,140 downwards.
ACAATTTGAAGCCCATCTTCTCGACAACGATGTCGCGGATCAATTGACGTCTCTCGATGGTAGAATTCGTAGCATCGAAGACTGCCACCTCGCCGTCCCCGCTTTCTAGCCATTGACAGACATCTTTAAGGGCGTCCATTGCGCATTGAGTTCGTATCGCCATCGCTTTTATGTTGTCAGGACGGAAAAATTCATGGCACTTGTAGGCAGTGGTCGCGTGCCGCCTATACTCTCCCAGATTAAACACCTTTGTGTTGATACCGATCCAGTTCAAGTATCTGCACAATTTCTTCGATATATACGTCTTGCCGCGTGCCGGCAGACCGACCATAGCGATCACATGAGGCTTGTTCACGAAGTTCGCCCGTTCACCTAAAATCAACAATAAATCTTTATTAAACCATTCCAATCGGAACGTCAAGCGAAAAATTTATAGTTCTATGAAACGTAACTTCTCATAACAGGCACTGTTGCCAAAAAAAAAAAACAAGCGAAACAAACAAACCATCAATTTCGATGAAAGAAATTGTCGGTTTTTGTTCGGTGTCTTTAGCTAATTAATAAACACATATAACTTGCGGCATGCAAAATTCTTTGCGAAAAAATTAAGTTTCAACGAGACGTCTCGTCTCGTTAATTATTCGAGGGATGCGTCGAGATACTTTTGCTCTACATCCGTGAAATTTACGAGAGATCGGAACCGTCACGGTTGCCCAAAGAAGTTTACGTAATTTCAATTTCTAGTTAGTGCTATTAATGATCGGTTGACTATTTTCACTAACTCGGGATTTGAGAATATAATCGAATCAGGGTTTCGTGTTCCACGAGGCTCGTGAAAAGCGAGAAATACGAACGCATTTCAATTCGTGCGTTCGTCGATAACGTCTTGAGAAAATCGGAATCGTGTCCTATGTCGAGATGTCGAGTTTCAAGCAAATCAATCACCACAGAATTCCGAATCAATTCGATATCTTTTCGAAATCAGAAATTCTTGAAACTCCTTAATGTTTTCTAGTTTGATCGAGAGTGAAAATTTTCAAAACTCTTAGGACTGGAAAACTCGCCTCTGTTCTCTTTACCTCTTCTCTGCTCTCAATGACCTTGAAATATGATGAGGAGATCACCATTCTAAACTCGGCTTTAGTTTACGAGATAATCGCAAAAAACTTTACTTCTAACTGCATGGATTAGGTCTGCATTAAGTCTGGATTAGGTTTAGGTATTCCAAGTTTTTCAGATACCATCACTACGTGTTTACCGAGTGACAATAGATTCTTTGGCAAACCGCAACAGATAACAGCAACTGTTTATGTACTTTGAAAAGTCTATCGGTAACACGCGAGCGTGTGTCATCGTGATTAGAGATGGGATATCTGAAACACTTCGGATCGCTTTGATCACATATTTATGACGAAAAATTCGAATCACTTCCAACGTAATACTGAAAACTTGGAATTCTTGAAAATCTTGAAACCCAAAACAGACCTAGTCCATGCATTTGCAAGTAAAGTAAAGTTTTCAATAATTATCGCGTAAAGTAAAGCTACCCGCGAAACACTTTAAATGGAAATGTTGTTCAGAATAGTGACCTTGACGACATATTTCAAGGTCATTGAAATCGGAAAGGAGGTAGACACATCGACAAGCTTACCAGTCTTGATGAAAACTTTCAAAATTTTCAACAGTTTCATGACAGTCTCCAACTTGGAATTAATTTGCTTGAAAACTTGCAAGACAGAGTGTTGTATGCCCATCGCTACAAAACACGTGAACGCTGTATAGCTGCTCTTGAACGCGGTACAATCAATCCCGATTAAATTTATCGGTTGCCGGTTATTTTCATTAATCAAGCAAAGAACAAAGTACAATTATTGTGCAAAGTGTGTATGTATATATATTATTGTACGTATATTATTATATGCCTGACGATTAGTCTTCGAATTGCTATGTATAGGTACCGAAGAAAAATACTTGGAAGAGAAGTGTTACAATTATTTTTAAAACGCATACCTGAAAGCTATACGTACACGTAATATCGTATATCGTATTATATGTATATTTCATTATCGAAGTGAGTACGAGCAATCGAACTGGTTGCACGCACGGAAATTAACGGTTCTCTCGAAATTTTCGTTCAATAACGGAATTAAAGAGAATCTGTAAGTATCGATTGATCGTACGCGAGGCATCGAGGCATCAATCGTTCACGATCAAGGCCGCGAATAGAGCCAGTTTTTTTATGGGGTCGGATATAACCTGTTCGTATTAGCTCTAGCTAGTTGATTTCGTATTAGCCAGCCAGTCACATGCACGATATGGATATGCATCTGCATCCACGTAACGCATATCCACGCCGTATGTACATGATATTTAAGTAGGTATCTAAATATGTACTGCACGGTGTAACGCATCTTTTGTAGGTTATGTTCCTGGGGGGGGGGGGGGGGGTGGTGACGGGAGGGTACAAATATAGTGATCTATTTAACGATTAGAACAGTGATTTTTCAAGAATCAATTGTCGTAATTCCGTCTATTTCGAAGGGAAAATGAAACATGTAAATCTATAGAATCTGATGCGATTATGTGTATATTTAGTATCGACAATACGATTAGTGAGTTTAATACTATCGAACGCGTCGTGGATAGAAGAATAGATGTTTAGGAAGAAAGAAAAGGGAAAAAAGAAGGTGCTACAGACGAAACTAAATCGTTTGGTGGTCTTGGAATGTCTGCTCGATATAGATAAAGGAAAAAGTTTCGTATGTTCCTGTAGAAAAATGAAAAATCTTACCTCGAATGGGAAACGGTTTCGTTTGAATAGTGTCTGAAGTCGGTGGCGTGTAATGCATCTCGATTTTCGGATCGGTCATATTATGAGATGTGTCGCGTAAACGTCGCCTCGCCGTTTTCCTTGAGTTCGTTTATTCCTCCGTTCACTGAGAATAACTAACACTCGATGGAATTTCAGTGTTGCCAGGCCTAGCGTGCACTACGTACTTACAGTACGTGTCGATTCTGTTCATTAATCGCACATGATAACTGGTCGCGATAATGTCACTGCTACTGTGGTTCCATATTACCGTTGGTACAGTTTACGAGACGTCATCGCGTTGCTCCGAATATTACTATGAGAACAGTAAAATCAGAAAGAGAAATAAGGAAGTAAATACCACCAATTCGTAGCCTATCCGAACAGTGAACTTTCACAGCGAAGCGTAAATAAGCGTGAGTGGTAGGGCCAAGTACAATCTACAAATGTATTTCGAGTGTGAAGCGTGTAGAGCCAATGCGCACCGGAAAAGTCCGAAGTTTAATACGTGCCACGCTATACACAGGTCTCGACGTCTCTCGACTCGAGTCTCAAGTCCCGACCGACCGAGTCCCGATTAGTCTCGAACCGATTATTATTACGTACAAGACAACCACCCAGAAAATTTTTCGACAGTAACTCTCATTGGAATGCTCCTTCCCGTAATTTTAGAGATTTCACAAACGATCGTCGATCTTTACGAACTACGTGTCGAATTGTTCGTTTTCAAAGCTCGGCCATTTCCAACGTGAAACGAACGAGTCTCGTTGACATTTCGGATAGGTACTTTTCAGCGAACACCACTGTCGTCGCGTGAGATACCCCTGACCAGTCCCGTAGCTGCCCGTAGCCTCGAGGCCGATCACGCGACTTTTCTTGACGTCACTTTATTATTTTCTAACCGATTCCTTCTGGTTTGAAACGCGGATAAACGAAGGATAACAATTCGAATGAAATCGTGCGTTTCTCGGTGTGCTCCTCAGGAGTGATTCGATGAAGAGTAAACATATTCTGAAAATCAGAAACACAGAGAATTTTGCGTATATGTATTTGATTGCTCATTGCGACAACCTAATAAAAAAACACTTGGAACTAGAAAGCGACGAATACCTCGAGAAAATACGAGACTAAAAAAATCACCAGGGAATGTGTGTGTGTGTGTGTACATCATTCGATCATTATTTCAAGTATTTAAAATATTTCGATCGATAATTATGAGAATCGTCAATATATTGTTCAGTTTCCATCTAAATTATAGTAAACATGTTGTTTATTGTATTTATGTTATTGTATACAATGTTAGCTGTAGTTTCAATTAGAATAACTATTTCATAAGAAACATTTACATGCCTTTCTTTATGTTTATAAAGAGCATCTAATATTAGACGTATTAGACGTATTACCGCTTCAACTGCAGTCTTATTTCTTGTCACCCTGTATACTGCTACTGCACACTGTACAATCATTAGTCGGACCTGATCGGACCTGGTCGGACCTGGTCGGGCCGCAATGGTGTCACCAGGGATCATCACCAGGTGTCACGTATGATGGTACAGAAAGATGCCGGTAGAGTGCACGTAGTGTCATCTCTCGTGTATATGCTGGTATATGCATATCAGTGTAGCAGAGTAGGTAGTAGTAATTATCGGTACTATCAGTCGCGTTACAACCTGCAAGTACATAAAGCTCGACGACTGACTTTGTAGGAAGAATATCATAGTTTTCGGTAGACGCGATTCTCGAAGGTATTTATTCCATTCAGATTCGTCGATCGTTAAGTTCTCGGCAAATATATATTTCAGTATACAGAGCCAAACGTCGAAATGAAATAGATTGTTTGTTGAAACAGGGCGTGTGGCACCGCCTTTTTCATTACTTGTCATTCGTACGTGTTCTGATGTTCTTTTATTATTTTATTTGTTACTGTTTACAAATGTAATATGAGCACGGATGTTGGCTTTCTCTTCGTCGTTGCGGTATGCACAGTTTCCGCGAGTTCAGTTTCAACCAGTTCGAACGATTCTTGCGCTCGTATTTCGGGCTGTGTACTGTAACATATCAACAAATAGCGAAGAAGTCGAACGTGTATGTACTACTTTGTCTGTCAGAAAACTATTCGATGTCGTTAGCTACATCAATAGTCTCCCGATAAGGAGAATTTCGTTTTACGGTAGTGTATTGTGTTAACCTTTGTGGACTATTAGTACTTATTTACTACGTATTACTTATTTCGCTTCCTTCCTTTCTCTTTACCATCGAACATCTTTTCGAAAAGATCAATTTTATCCGATGTTTTATCTAGTAGAAAAGTGACTGATCAACCTACGTTTTCACACTTCCATTCTTTAATGTTGACTTTCTTGTCTGAAAATTAAGATTTCAAAGCGATCGGCAATGATATACGTGATAGTTTATTATATTTGAATGTATATTCATCGATCATATTCGATGGTTATTTTGATAACTGTAATTTCTTATGAGAAATTAATGAACTATGTTTCTTTGTACAAGATGAGTTATACCAAGTTATAAATGGCAATAGAATATATGTAAATATATATTCCTGACCTTGTTTTTAGATTTCTCACGCTGACAACAGTAGTTTCACATCCTGCCTTTCTCAACTTCCTTCGGTAAAGCTAATTTCTAAGAAAATTTATGGTTCAAAGAACTAAGGGAAAAATTTGTACGAATGGTCGTTCTTCTTTAACTATGTATACTCTTGTTTCTTATTCAATTTAATTGTTTAATTTAATTGAAAATTGAATTTAATTTAATTTAATTGAATAGAACCATTTCTTTCCAGATAAGTTTCATAACATGTCAAAGAAGCCAGGCAGCACCCCAGCAATGCATAAAGTTATAATGGTTGGGAGTGGTGGTGTTGGAAAGTCTGCTCTTACATTACAATTTATGTACGACGAGGTATACAGAGTGTTTAATAATTCTAAAAAGGAAATAGACAAGTTGTAACAATGAACATATTAATATATCTCTTTCCGGTTGTTTATGTCAGTTTGTACAGGATTACGAACCCACAAAAGCAGATTCCTATAGGAAAAAAGTTGTATTAGACGCGGAGGAAGTACAAATAGATATTTTAGATACAGCGGGACAAGAGGATTATGCTGCGATTCGAGATAATTATTTTCGAAGTGGCGAAGGATTCCTTTGTGTCTTCTCTATTACAGAAGATGATAGTTTTCAGGCTACTCAAGAGTTTAGGTAAACAAGATCAATATGTATATGTACGCCAAGGTCTATGCACGCTAGTCAAGCATGCGATTATGTATGTGCAGAGAACAGATCCTCAGAGTAAAAAACGACGAGAACATTCCATTTCTGTTGGTGGGAAATAAAAGTGATTTACAAGAGAAAAGGAAGGTGAGCCTAGCCGAAGCTCAAGCAAGAGCGCAACAATGGGGTGTACCATATGTAGAAACAAGTGCAAAAACAAAGGAAAACGTGGACAAGGTAATGGATAATTAAGCTCTGTTGCATCCTTTTTTTTAGTTTGATATATTTACAAGTAGCATAAACGATAGGAATGTACCATAGGAAACAGTTTTATTCGGTACAGTAATTAATATTTACAAAACAGTATCTTATATTAATAGGCAAGATAGTTGTGCAATATCGAATCTCTAAGATAGAAACTGTGTGACATATATATATATATATATATATATATATATATATATATGTGTGTGCGTCTGTGTGTATCATTAGTATTTTCTTTACTATGTTGATTCTTTATTGCCATAGGCTTTAGAACACAAAGAAACTGCATGAGATTAAATGTTTATACAGCTTAATTTTGCAATTTATTACACATATTTTCGTTTCTTTTTTTCTGTGCATATGTTATGTAGCTTATTCACGTGAATATCACTATGTGAGATCGTATTGTACAAGCACCGAGTACACGTGTACACTGTACCACATTGCATATTTCTATTGATCGGTAAAGCACCTTTTTCGAGCCTTGAAGCTTTCAAACAGCCATCGATTGCACATTTCCAGGTATTTTTCGATTTGATGCGTGAAATAAGTTCGCGCAAGATCGAAGACAAATCGGCAAGTAACGGTCGTGGAAAAGACCGAGCGAAGAGGAAGAAAAAGAAGTGCATTATTCTATAGGTTTGACGTTTTTTAAGTATTGTTTTTTTTAATCCTTTATAATGAACAACTGGACGATAATTAGAATTCCTATAAATACAGTATTCTTTTCATTTCTTTCATTTATTCATTTATTTATTTTTTCTTTTTTTTGGAGATATCAGTGAATATGTACGGATATAATTCTTTAGCAGGTAACAATTATATCAGAAGTATCAACCTTCTGCAAGAGTGTCGTACTGGCACGTACAAAAGAAATGGAGATTTATTATATATATATATCGCTTGCCAGATTAACATTTGCTTATGCCTGAAATACTGTGTATGCATGTATCACCTTGTTTCCAAACCATATTTCAAGTTGTACAAGTTGTAAAACCACAGAATGACTATTCTATGTATTTTTGTTTTTGATATTCAATATTCGATTTAGAATATGAAACTTCTGGAATGATATTACAGTCTTGTTTCTTGCCAAATATGTAGCAAATGCTGTTACGCGTGTTTATTCTAACAATGTAAATACTCTGCAATGTTTTACGTTTCTGTCCATTTTTATTCGTTGAGTACGAGTATTTCACTAATTATAGTAGTAAATCACATTAATCGATAGTAGTCGAATGAATAACAAAAACAGAAAGTTTAGTTTTAGCACGGAATAGTGATGTTTAAAATTGATTAGGTAATAATCGAATATATTACATTGAATTGATTTCATATTACACGTAGGTAGATTAAAACGTATATCGAAGACCGACGATCCTTGTTTATCATATTACAGGTATTCTTTGACTTAATGCGTGCAATAGTTGTACGCAAAGCACAGGAAAATCAAGGGGACGGAAACGAACGTAAGAAGAAAAGAAACTGCTGCCGTTTGCTCTAACGAACATAAAACAATGTGTATAGTTTCTGTAATGGAACGTTCAACTCCTAATTATGAAAACCTAAGTAAGAGAAATGATATATGTATATACATATATATATATATATATATATACATATATACACATGGAAGTTTTCTAACACTTTGCAGTGAAATGATAGATTCAATATTTATGTTGAGAACACGTCAAGTTTAACAAACTGTTCGTATTCATATATTCGAATAAGAGTTCGAAAATTTCGATTCTTTCTTTTTTCTTTTCGTAAAGCAACTGATTCATTAATGGTGCACCGCTATTCACAAACACATTCATTATTACCGACTTACAACATAGATTTTGTTGTAATACAAGGTCTAAAAAACGTGGTAAATAAAAGTTTCTAGTAGAGCACAAATGTACCTTGTACAACAGTGACATTTTTATTTTTAATTTTCATACACCATCAATTAGAGTGCTGAAATATGTACAATCATTGAAATTAACATTCGAAAAAAGTGAAGATTTAATTTATTCAGAACAGAGAATGTATGCGTACGTTCCGCGCGATATGTTCCATGACCGCTGAAAAAAATTTACTCGATAAAAAATTACAAACATGAGCGTGCTGTAATTAACTTTATCTGCAAATAAAAGTACTATATCTTCACTAATACGTTTTGTACGTTTATTTGTAACCTTAAACGATTTCAGCACTCTTAAATGTTTACTATTGAAGCTTAACGATTTCGAGTTGCTTCAACTATCTGTTTCGCATTAGGAGAATCGTGATACTGTAAACTGTAAAATAATGAAAATGCGTGGTAATTAATTTTAACATTTGCTTCGTCGTTACTTGTTGTAATCCACAAGTCTCATCATGTATACATCCAGTGCGTAAACGTGTAAACAGTGTACTTTTACTGGAATTTCTCACTCTACAATTGAGACGCCGTTGTGTCTTGAACGAAGAAATACGGACGTCTATAAAATTGCAGGATTTATGAGAAAACCGTGTAAAACGTTGCATATGTAAATGTGTTGTTTTACCACACCGGGGATCGAACGAACCCCGGTCTTCCCGCTACGAGTACGACACGCAACTGCCTGAGCCACGACCCGCCCTTGTAAATGTAATATGTTGTTTATGAAGACGTAATCTTCGTTGGATGCAATTCAAAAAGCTCTTTAAATTTTATTTTTCCCAATTGCGTTATAGATTGAAAGATTCGTACGTGCGAGTACTTCAGATGTTCATTTATTTTGCAAGGCTTCGTGTTATATTTCTAGAACAAACTAAGAACACGCACTGGGTCTACGAATGAATAGACTTCAATAGACTGATCGCATGATTAATGAATTTTTCTAAAAAGACTTGAGCCTCTATGAGGTGCATTTATTTATGCAAACATATAATAAGAATTTCTTGATATTATGTATGTATGTATGTGTATATATATATACACAGGGTGTCCTCTTTTAACCAATAAGTGGGTTTATCTTCAGAACTAATCGCTAATTGAGAAAAATCTTTCATATGTCGAGTGGATTACGTCCACCTCGAAATTGAAAAACTTTCGTTTGGAACGTTTCTTCGATTGACGAGTATAGTTCTAGAAATAATCGTATTTATCAGTGAAAATAAGACACCCTCTATATGCAGCTTTACACGATATATTTATTTTACAATATATATGTATATACGCGTATATATTACAATTTATTAAGCATTCAAATTTTACGGGATGATTATGGTTTGGAAATGTATTTATTAGTACTAGTTTATTAGATGATAAGTAATATCCTCTGCGAGTTTCAATTTTCATATTTTTATACTATTGAAATTTATTGTGCCTTTTCAGTATTCACATGTTAACGAACTGAGATGGATATTCTAATAGAATTCTTTAAAGCAATTTTATCGATACGTATAGATTCAACCATATTTCATCCTATAAATATTTGTATGTTACAATACTAGAAAATATTTTCACGTATGTATATTCGAGTTATTGCTTTGTAATAAATTGAATCGTTTTTATGTAATTTCACACACTATAAGTCGACTATTCGACTACATGTTTACAGTTACTTTTTAATAAAATTTATATAGGGTGTCCCAAAATTCGTGTACTTCCCTTAAATGGGAGGTTCCTTGGGTTATTTGAAGCGACATTTTCCTTTACAAAAATGACGCCAGCGGCTTTGTTTAGGAGTTATTAACAAAAACCACAGACCAATCAGAGCGCGGCTAGAGCAAACGGAGTCCAACTCAGCGACAGGTCCCGCTTAGCGTGGCGGCGCTATTGGCCGAGCCAAAATCAATCCGCTGTAGCCGCGCTCTGATTGGTCCGTGTTTTTTGTTAATAACTCCTAAACAAAACGGCTGGCGTCATTTTTGTAAAGGAAAATGTCGCTTCAAATGACCCAAGGAACCTCCAATTTCCGGGAAATACATGAATTTTGGGACACCCTGTATATGTCCGATGAAAATGTTTCATGTGTCTTTTGCATTAAATACTTTCAATTATTAATTGTATGTGTTACTGGTTTTAAATTGACTCAACGGAACTGTAAGAAATATTTATTAATTGTTATGTCTTATTAATTTACCTGTTGCACAGAATTGAATAAATGTAGAAAAGTAGTTATTCCAGTACTACCGAGAATACCGTACTCCTTATTTTTCGTGATAAATACGTTATATCGAATATCGTATGCATATATTTATTTTAAAACGCTAACAATTCTATAAGCACTATAAACGTATGTATTTGGCTCGATTGTAAAATACTTTCTAATTTTGAGGTAACGTTTTTTTATCGTCATAGTTTCTAAACATATTGTTAACTTTATTGATAATTCTTTCATGCTGTAACCACATTACATTTCAAATTTTGCCGCACTTTTCAACATTAATCTCCTCCACTCCTCGTTCAGTAGAATGCGTATCTATGATATGTTTCAAGTTACTAAAAATTACACAAATACTCATAGCAGACAAATCTTTTCTTTAATTTTACTCGAAAAAGGGTTAATCCTTGGGACTCGGAGCAATTTTAATTAAAAAATCAAGACATTTCTTTCAACCTAGATTATTCTTATTCTATGTAATCTTTTTTACATTGTTCACGTGAAATTGAACCTGTTTCCTTATACCACAGTTGAGCTTTTTACAATTTATAGAATACAGAGAAATTTAATAATATTAAAACAACATTGGAGTCAATTCGAGTGCAAACAATAGTTGAAAATTTTTGTGGGTCGATTTTACTTGATTTTACTTTATCGAGGGTAGAATTGCCCAGATATTCTATATATATATATTTTTTGTGTGCGTGTGCGTGTGTGTTTGTGTGCGCGCGCGTGTGTGTATATGTGTGTGTGTAATACCACCTGATACCACCACTGTCTGTAATCTATATTCTGTATGATGCATGATTGGGTGCATTTAAATGAGATCTTTGAATGAACAAGGATGTTTATGTGAGGTTATCTGTTACTGTGATGATGAACAGATATTGGTGGAGACTTCATCTAATGTTCTACCTATCCTAGATTGGAAGCATAAATGCGCATTGTACTGATTTTAAATAAACTCTATAGAATAAAATGAGTAGCATCAAACTCGATGTACAGTGGTCTCCTATTCATGCGAATAAGTTCATTACCTGGGGCACTGAAATTTGCCTGTACGAAGTTACACAGGTCAAAGATAACATTAGGCAATTGTGTAAGTATATGTTGTACGTTCTATGTTATTGAAAACAAATCTATTTTACCTATAACAAAGAGATCATTCAGCAAAGAAACTGTTACTATTGTATATTGTATTGTATATTCCCAATAGATACCAAGATTTCTGATTCTACGGTAGCTCATCTACTTGCTACAAACACAAATCATCATTATGTTAAATGCATCGATATATATCCACAGCCAGAACCTGATATTTTGTTAGCTGTGGGACAAGCGAATGGAAAAGTTGTATTAACTACTTTTGGACCAACAGTGTTTGATTCGCAGAGTCTTACAGGAAAAGAATTGGGTAAGTTGTTCGCATTGGTTGTGCGTATATACTAGCAGGTATGAGATGGTTCCTTATGAAAAAATAAGAAGAAAATATGGAATAAAATTTTACTGTTACAGCTAAGTTACGGTACATAATAATGAACGATAGTATACAAGTTTCCATTACAGGCTCTCAAAGCTTTGTTCGTGTCGATGTATTCCCTGTTCGTGTACATCATTGTTAAATAGATCAACGAAAACTGACTGCTTAGTCATTGTTTATAAGCACGATACGTGTGATACGATGCTCGGCGAACTTAGCCGTAACAGCGTACGTAAGAATAGGATTTTCAAAATCTAAAACTAAATCGAAAACTAATCTTTAAGTAGAGAAACTTTATTCGATATATTTTGTTCTTATTTTTTCATAAGGAATCACCTCGTGCCCGCTAGTACATATTATTTGGTCGCACACTGCATACACTTGTATACACTTTTTACATTGATAAATTATTACAGTTCCAAAACATGCAAGACAATGCAACACTGTCGCCTGGAATCCCATAGATACAAACTTAATTGTATCTGGCTTGGATAAACATAGTAAAGAACATTCGATTTTACTATGGGATGTAAACAAAGGATTGCAAGGTTCGGAAAGAGTGCACCATCACGCTATGGCGCAAACAGACTCTATAAGACCTATCGCAGAAGTTAGTGTTTCTGAAACTATACATTCTGCTGCTTGGTTCAAACATGAACAGAGATGTATGGTTGTAGGTGCAAACAATAAACAATTGAAAATTATTGACTTTAGAGGTATTAAACGAAAGAGTTGACAGGATTACGATCTCTTTGTTTAGCGGATAAAGAGGTTCTATTGTGTATTAATATTTGTTATACTAGATTCTGCAAAGGTAGTAAATACAACAGCGACAAAAGCAGTTTATAATGTGTCGATCAATCCACACAATAATTATCACTTAGTCTCGAGTGTGGATAATCAAATAACTATTTGGGATACTAGATGCTTCGAGAAACCTGTTTTAACTTTGTTGCAAGGTAGACAAGTTACTAAAGTTTTGTGGTGTCCAACTAGACACAATCTTCTAGGTGTTCTACAAAAAGATTCAGGTACCGGATACACAACTTCTTATAATATGTGTTTTATTATAGAAAACAACAAATTAACCATAATAGTTGTATGATATATTTGTTACTGTTTTGTTCGCAGTTACATTGCATTTATTTGACATTCAACATTGTGGTATCGGCGGAGGAGAAGATACCGAACCTGGAGCATTAGAAAGAACTGTTGCACCTCCTTGGCATAATCCTATAAGTTTTTCGTGGCACCCGACGCACGTGAACAGATTGCTGGCTATATCGCAACAAGGTTTCGTCTATAGACTTAGTACTAGTTACTACATAACTAAACAAAATCCATTAACGTTTGTTCATGGTTTTCAAAGGACTGACAGATTATACGGTATGCGAGAGGATTACGGTAAACTGGTCCACAAGATCTCACCTTGCGTGGAATCATGCATCGAAATCTTTTAAATATATATGCAACAACGATAATATTTACAAAGCTCTGGATGACATTTCGATTTTAACGAAAACACGTGCAGCTTCGGAATATGGATTACTTGTAAGCAAAGGGAGTATTGAATTGATCTTGTTCGTAAATTCGTCTATACATATATTGCAGTATTGATATATGTTGTTACTGTCACTATACACCCGTACGTTTCTATATACATTTATAGCCAGAGCTGGCTCAAAACGGTGAATTAGCTGAGAACGATACTCTAAAGAATTTGTGGCAGTGGTTGTACTTGAGTCGTTATTTGGTCGAAGATGGTACTATACCTAGCCCAGACAACAAACATCCAGGTGTCAGGTATAAATCAAAGATTTCTTTAGTTTAGTTGTGTCGAAGATTCTATTGAAAAGATAAAAGAAATTAATATTTATTGATATTACATAGAACAGTTTTGAAATTAGATGGCCTACAAGGGATTAATAGCGCCTTAAAGTCAGAATTGATGTTTTGTCCATGGTCGGATATAGGATCCAACCACACAGCAAAAATTTACAGGTATGTAAATCAATCACCGAAATGGCGATGCGTCGAAATTCATATAATAAAGTATTATAAATATATATGTAAATATGTATATGTTTTAATATACTGTTTTGCAGGTCTACGGACAGAGATAAAGGATTACTTTTGTGCGGTTGGCGGTTCGACAAAGACAACAATACCCCTTACGATAATTTGTTTTTAGAAAGATTGGAAAGAGAAGGAGAATACCCAAGAGCAGCCGCGATAGCCGTATTTAATTTATGTTTGAGACAAGCCATAGAAATTTTAAATCGAGGAGCCAGTAAAATATCGATGTCGACAAATCTGAATATTGTTGCCATGGCTTTATCAGGGTTTTCCGAAGATAGAAATAGTATGTGGAGAGAATCATGCTTAAAATGTAGATCTCAACTTTCGGATCCTTATTTGAGAGCAACTTTTGCTTTTCTAACGGCGGACGATTCCTACGAAAATGTTTTGGTGAGTAAACGTGAATTATTCATTTCGCGTCTCTTAAGGAAAAATGTTAGTTTAGAATGGAATCCGGTTTTCCAGAATGAAAATGGTATGGCGGTTGAAGACAGAGTGGCCTTCGCACTCATGTTTTTATCAGATAACAAATTGAACGAGTACTTGAAGAGATTGACACAAAAGCTAACCGACGAGGGAAATTTATCCGGTTTTCTTTTAACAGGTTCAATCATTTTTTATTCGATCATTTGAATTTCTGCAAAGTTCATTTATTAATAATTAATTGTTTTATATTATATGCGATCATGTGTTCAGGTGCGAGTCTAGAAGGCATACAGTTGTTAAATCGGTATTTAGAAATGACCGGAGACGTTCAAAGTTGCAGTCTCATAGCTATTAGAGCATTCACACCAAAATTACTTCAGGAAGCTCAAGTTCAAGTATGGATAACTAGGTATTAAAAGTTCAAAATGATTGCAGAAGAAATTCTAGATGAGAAGCAAAATTAATTGGTGTTCAAACATAGCTATAGAAATCTTTTAAACGCGTGGAAAATGTGGACGCAAAGGGCACATTTTGATATTGCGATGCGATCTTCAACTAACGAAACACCTCCGCAACAAATATATGTTTCTTGTAACTTTTGTGGTAAAAGTATATCTGCATTTATGCAAGGTCTAAGTCGAGCAAGAGGACCTTTTGGTAGATTAGGTAGTACGCCCAATAAGTTGAAGGTAATATATTTCGGTTTAACATTCAACCCATAGCAGTTTACTACTATTCTACAACTGTACAATTGACAAGCTATTCATACACTTGCAAGTGTTTGATGCTTGTGATGAAAAAGCAAAGATTTTGCACGTTTTACGAGTGACGATGTAAACAAAATCTGTGCAAAATCTTTCTTTTCTTTGTAATTTCTAATATTTTCCTCTTTCCATTCAGATGTCTTCGTGTCCAAATTGTCGAAAACCATTACCAAGGTGTGCAATATGTTTAATGCATATGGGTACCGTAAGCGGACTACAAATGACTACATCCAGTGTAAATAGAAACGAAGAATGCGATAACAAATTAACAGAGTTTAATAATTGGTTCACATGGTGTCAATCGTGCAGACACGGTGGTCATGCTGATCATATTACGCATTGGTTTCGGTAACATGATTACATTCATTCAATCATTTTATAAAAACAAAACTTTCGATATTTCCTTATCTATAGTAAATTTCTATATTTTTAAAACAGCCAACATTCTGAATGTCCGGTAACATCCTGTACTTGTAGATGTTTCTCCTTGGACGCATCGTGTAAAATAGGAGTGAGTATCGTATAAAAATTTCAAGAACATTAAATAACATGAACAGCTTTATTTTAGTTTTAAGGTTGTTACTGTGGAAGGTTTAATAGATTAAACTTGATATACGAAAAGAACGACTGGCATTCTCAACTATATTTCATGACCATTTAATTTTATTTATGAAAAAATAACTATACTAATACTAAAATAATACCAAACAGACATTTAAGTATATTCTTATAAAAACTTTATAAAATATTCACTGTCAATGATTGATTATTATTTATATCCCTGTATCGTCTTCAAACATTCTCCATTTTCCTGACCCCAGTACATTTAATATAACCATCAATTCGTTATATTGTTCAGCATCTATAATCAAATATTTAAACATTTTATGATCAAATTCAAATGGTAAATAGAAAGGAAAGACAATTTGAATGTCTAGCCTTACCAAATTTCTCTGTCATACTGGGTGGAAATACTATGTAGTTGTTACACGCCATTGTAGACTTCGAATGTAATGTACCATGCAGTTCTATGTATCCTTCTGCATTACCATCGATTGGCTCTGGCAAAGTCACATTTACTTGGACACCATCAGTCGTTCTTATTTCTATATTCTGACCGTTTGAAGATTTCTATAATTGATTAGAATGAATAATAATGAATAGTTGTATTGGGTTAAATCGTAATCAACTAACTATTCAATAACTATTCAAAGAATTTGACAAATATTTATTATTGAGTATTCTGCAGGGTCGAAGATTCGAAAAATGAAAATAATTATTTTTGGTTAACCTAATACTACCAGTTACATACACGACGTATCGTACAAGTCCGAGTCTTACTTTTTCCACAGTTCCAAGTAATACAACTTGTTCTCCAACATTTTGCGCTAATCGTCGCCCGTCGATACGTTTCTTCAACATTTTTCAGGTTATTTTTTTGTTTGTCCTTTCGACTGAATGTGAACTGCTGTGAATGAGAGGCGATGAGAGTCAATGAGAGTCGACTTCAGTAAAGTAAAATTCTCGATAAATTTAGTACCTTGATCACTTTCAAAAATTCTTCGAATTTTATTGTGAAAAATGAATGTATGACATGTGTATATTTTTTTAACTCTTTTTGTCCGGAGCATATTGTTTTGGTACTTTCCCGCCAATATCATTATCCCTATATTGCATCATATTGCATTAAAGTCAATTCAAGACATCTAGTGATGGGCACCATCGATTAAATTGGACTATCGACTAGTTACTATTTAGTTACTGCATACTATTGAATATTTAGTCGATAGTTTTTAGTTGACTGAAATTTTGTTTTAGTGGTTACGTCTAAATTGCGGGCTATTGTCTATGCCTACGTCTATGCGTCTCATCTCTCACTCACTCTTACAGCGATTGCATACAATCGCGATTACAGTACTGTACTGCAATGTTCACTCACTATTATAGACACAGAAATAGTAAATATATTAGTGGTGCAGGAATCTGAATTCACCATTATTTTTGTAAATTTCTTACTCCATAATTTCAATTTCAAAAATATACTGTATAAACAAGTTTTTTAGTTTAACAATTACTAATATTTCGACTTACCGTAAGATATTTATTATTGACATTAAAAAAATTAACTTTTTTTGTGTGAAAATCAATTATAGGTTATATGTGAAATATAATTTGCTGCGTTTTTTAAATATTCTTTTTATATTCTCCAATAAGTTTTACTATTACAGTATACAATGTTTAACGTTTAACATCAAAATGTACATCGTTATAATAACAAGTCTATATAACTAAACTCAATTCTTGGTCAAAATCAAAAATCGGTTTACAATTCTAACAATTCTAAGAATCTTATCTTTCTCCCTAATCTTTGCTTTCCTTTTTTTCTCTTTTGGTAACTGTAATATAAAGGCAAAGTGTTAATAAACTTTTTAGAAAAATAGCTGTTATTAATAGATATATGTATAAAATACTACTTTTTCTTTAGGTTACGATTAAAATTTTATTCCCACATAAATTCAATATATTAGTATTGTTATTTAATGATTGTATAATATTTCTAGTATAATAATTGTTATTTATGCGACATACACATTCTTATTGAACCAATTATTCGATATAGCTAATGAGTGAACGTATTTGATACTAAATCTTATAAAATCTATTCAAAACTCCCGCCCATTAAAATTCAACTAATTTAGTCGATAGTTTAAAAATCAGTCGATAGAAAATAGTAGTTGGCTACTATCGATTTAGTCGATAGTTTTATCGATGGTGCCCATCACTAAAGACATCAAATCAAGTTTCGATATTTACATTTATTTTAGTTCTTCGCCTGCGAAAGTTAAAGTTATGAATCAAAAATAAAACAAAATTTTTTTTCAATTATTTAAAAAGTGTGAACCGAAAAGGTTCAACTGTCAACTTCATCTTTTGACAAAATGTTTAATGTTTCTAACTAATTGGCGCTCCTTCTACACCCCCCCCCCCCTTCTAATTGAGCCCACTGACGTATGACTGCGTATGAGCCACGAGCTAGTATCTAAAAACGAAATGAAAATAATTGACCCACTCTTTAAAAAGATTCGCCATCATTGGTCTATAATCTCACTGTTGTGTATAAAATGCTATACTTTTTTAATATTGGTTTGCAACTTTTAGAAATTTTCACAATATGTAGTAAACTAATATTGCTGTAATTACTCAAAGAAGCTCGATTTCGAAATCGTGTAATGTTTAAATAATATAAAATTACAGATAATTTCTTTTATGCTTACGTATGTATTATTTAATTACAATTTAATTTAATTACAATTAATTATAAAATCATAAATCACTGAACAACAGTATAATTTATATTCATCAGAAAAATGCTATTTTGCGGATGTAACAGATTTATCCATTACATTTTTAACAAAATTATATATTTAAGTAGTTTCTGTAGGGCTAACTTCTCTGCCTGCTCAAAAGTTTTACTTATACCAATTTGAACGATAGAAGGGAAAGTTGTCACCCTGAGTCCAACTATACATTGATCATATTTTTGCGATCTGATATTAATCATTTTTATGGATACGTTCAAACTGTCTTCAATAATGGATTTTATTTCACTTAGATTTCTTGGGGAATATTCCATGATTTCGTTCACACTCTTAAAATCAGGTATTGCCAATTCGAAAGTATTTCTATACAAGTTGGCTAATGCGATATGATACTCCTTCACCATTATCTGTTTTGCGGATGTAAAAGATTGATTCTTAAATGTTTTATAAATGGTCTGAATTACTTGATTTCTTTCTTTACATTGTACAGGTGCATCCAATTGTAGATTTTTAAATTCTACGTTCAATTGGCTTCTTTCAATAATATCTGTGCTATTTTGATTTATGTCGACTTTGAAATGTTTCAAAATTTCTTTGGCTACATTTTGCTTGGCAGTTTTCTTCGTAGTTGCAGACGCATTTTTGCACACAGAGCCAACAGTACAACTCATTGTAAATGTACGGTTATGATCTTGTCCGCTGACACCAACAACATCGAAACAGGGTTCAGGCATTCTATGTTTGACACAGTATTCCTGTGAAATTATATTCATAGTAAGTTTAATTAATATTTTCCATAGCCATGACATTGCAATAATGTAAGTAACATTTCAAAATGTGCTTACCATTAAAGTTCCCACATGATTCGTAAACATATCCTGTGGACTTGCAGGTAAAGATATTAAAGAAGAACTTGATGAGTTTATGGAACTTTGTAAATTATGTGTTAAGTTCTTTCGCTCTGTTGGAAGCACCGACGATGTAGATCGCAATAAATTTAAAGGAGTCAACAAATTTATCATTGCTTGCGCTGCATTCTGTTTAGCTTCTTTCTTAGTAGTTCCAGTGCCTTTCTCCTTATACTTACCGCAAGTAACACCGATAACAAATTCGATTTGTTGCAATCCGATTTTTTTATTAGAAACTTCTGTGTACACAGGTAGAGAAATGCCAGATTTCATAAGGCCTTCTTGCAATATTGCTACAGGTGTTTTTGCCATTTTCTTAGGTTACGAGATACACGTGACCTTCAGATTGTTTCACGAAACTAAAACTATTGTGGGATCAGGAATTCAGGACCCCTATAACGGATATACAGCAGAAGATCGGGAAGAATTAGGGGGTTCCTGGGTGAGCGCGTTAGTCGGCTACCCAGTCGGCTACCACTAACACCACTCACACCAGTGATTTGGTACCAATCAGTGATGCCAGAACGTGGGTACAGTATTTTATGCATATAAGTCCCTAGCACGGGTCTGCCGAGGGACATATATGCATCAGGGACACTATTCTTTGAGTTTTGCCGAACGTAGAGGTACGTGAGTAGAGGTACGTACGTGTGTAGCACGTGCGCAGTAGACGTAAGAGTGGGGGAACCCAGCCGACAGCAGCAGAGGAGGAGAAAAACCCAAATACTCACGTTCTGGCATGACTGGTACCAATTGCACCAAATTGCACCAAATCGCGCACCGATTCGCACGCGGTGGCCGCTAGATGGCGCAAAAACAGCACCGTGTCTAGAATAAGGTAGCAGAGCGGCTAGAGTTACTCTGAAGAACACTGGATTCGATTCCCGAGGCAGCGGTTCCCTTATTTTCCATGAGATCCTACACTATTATCCTGTTTTATTCTAAAATCAGATGGTATAGCTTCCTCTTTTACAGAAGATATTTTTTTCTATAGACTTTTTGCAAAAAGGGGCTCTGTACTGGACCCCGCAATAATTCGGGGAATGCTAAATGCATCCCAAGTAGGCACGTCGACCGTGATCAGATCATGATCAGACCATGATCATTCCGTGACCATTGTGACCAATTGTGACCATATCTCATTATTGGTTTCGAGCGCATGTGCAAAACAGTGCAGAACCAGAGCTGCCAGACGGGGCGCTTATCGCGCGCATGCGCGACGATTCTAGACTCAAAAGGCATCAGTCAAGTACGAAGATCGGGTAACTTGGACGCCCCGCTAATTTCGCAAAACGGTATAGCCGGATTGTCTCCCACTACTTTCCCCCCCATAGCGCCTCACAAACTTCGGACGTAGAGACGTCCCTGACAAAACGCGCGCATGCGCGAAAAAAGCGCCCCGTCTGGCAGCTCTGTGCAGAACAGTGAGAACAGTACAGAACGAATAAGATGGCGGATGCGTATACGAGAAGCGTGTAGACGATGAGTGTACACCACGATTTCGGCATCACTGTGTAAAAGTTAGTAGAAGTAGAAGGAGTAGAAGCGAGTCTAGCACTGTGGCACTGTGGCACTGTAACAGGCGTTTGTTTTACGATTACACAAAGTTATCCGTACATATTTGATGTTTGAAAAATGAGTCGCAGAAGGGTTCACGAAGAAGACGATGGATACGGTAAACTTTACCTTTAATAAATATCGAGTAAACTGTAATCAAAAAGAAATTTGTTCACTGTTATTCGTTATTTCGTCGATCGACGTATTTTCATAGGATTCTGAATAATTTCAAACTTTTCTAGAACGCGCGTACAAGAA
Organism: Lasioglossum vierecki; assembly: GCA_028455595.1. Classification (NCBI taxonomy): domain Eukaryota; kingdom Metazoa; phylum Arthropoda; class Insecta; order Hymenoptera; family Halictidae; genus Lasioglossum; species Lasioglossum vierecki. The sequence continues at coordinate 24,155,923 of CM052343.1, read as the reverse complement.
ACGCAGAAGGGTATCCGAGAATCAAGAGATAGAAGATCGACTCGAGTCTCTTATTTTAAGAGTCGGGGAGAAGTCTACGTCGTCTTTGGAGAGTAATCTCGAAGGTTTGGCTTCTGTATTGGAAGCCGATCTTGGATTGTTTCGTAGTAAAATACTTAGGATCTTGACAGAATGTGCGATCCGAATGCCAGAGAAATGTACAATATATACTACTCTGGTTGGATTGCTGAACGCGAAAAACTTCAATTTCGGCGGTGAGTTTGTCGATTACATGGTGAAGAATTTCAAGGACGCGTTGAAGGCTTGTAAATGGGACGTAGCTAGATATTCGTTAAGGTTTCTGGCTGATCTGGTGAACTGCCATGTTTTATCTTGTGGCTCTCTGATCAAGTTGTTTGATAACATGTTGGATGCAGCTAACGAAGACGGTGTACCTCAAGTAAGACGCGATTGGTAGGTCAAAAGAGTTGTTGCTTTTGCATCAGAGTAGAGATAATATTTTAATTTTCAAATGTTTGAAATGTTTTTTTAAATCATTTAAATTGTGATAGGTACGTGTATGCTGTATTGTCGACGTTACCTTGGGTCGGACGAGAGTTGTATGAGAAGAAAGAGCAGGAATTAGATCATTTAATGGTGACGATAGAAATATTTTTAAACAAACGAAGCAAGAAGCACCAACCAACTTTGAGAGTTTGGTCGAGCGATACGCCGCATCCTCAGGAAGAGTATTTGGATTGTTTGTGGGCTCAAGTACGAAAACTTCGACAAGACAATTGGGCAGAGAAACATATACCTAGACCTTATTTAGCATTCGATTCGATACTGTGCGAAGCGTTGCAACACAATTTACCAACGATAATGCCACCGCCTCATCACGAATCTTATTCTTATCCTTTACCTACAGTAGTTTTTCGTATGTTCGACTATACTGATTGTCCAGCCGAGGGCCCTTTGTTACCTGGTAGTCATGCTATAGAAAGATTTCTCATTGAGGAGCACTTGAGGCAAATTATCAACAATTATTTTTTTGAGAGGAAAGATTGGTGAGTGCATTCCGTGTATGCCGTTGTCTGTTCATGTTCACAGTATTCCGTTAGTATCGATATATAATAGAAATACATATGTATGTTATATATATATATTATAGTGCAGCACAACTATTGAATTTCCCATACAAAGCAAAAATACCATTGGATTACTGCATTGTGGAAGTTATATTTGGTGAGTTGTTCAGGCTGCCAGCACCAAAAAACTTGGAAATTTGTTACGGATCGATTTTGATCGAACTTTGCAAGTTACAACCATCCACTATGCCACAAGTGAGAACTTTTGAAGGTTTGATAAACGAACTACTCTAATTTTATAGAATTTTTTCATACGTTATTCGTTATAGGTGTTGGCACAAGCGACAGAAATTTTATTCCGTCGCATAGATAGTATGGCTGCTACTGCCTTCGATCGGTTTGTGTGGTGGTTCGCATACCATTTAAGTAACTTTCAGTTTCGCTGGTCATGGGAGGATTGGGATTCGTGTTTACAACGCGATCCGGAACACCCGCGACCAAAGTTCATTCGCGAGGTTCTTCTTAAAGCTTTACGGTACGATATTTTTCTTATAAATTAATAATAGTCAAGAACAAGCCCCGCCAGAGACACCATTTAGTGAATGATATTGAACCTAATTATAGAGGAAATTTATTGTGTAACAATACATTGTGTAACAATACACATAAATGTTTAGATTATCGTACTATCAGAGAATACGAGATATGATGCCAGAATCGTATGCTGAGTTGATTCCACCACCACCAGAGCCTATTTATAAGTACACCTCTGAAGGAGCCAGTGAGTATAAACCTGATTACATTATTAGAATGATATGATGTGGCTAAGTAATCGGGACATTATCTGGTTCGAAGACACCATCGTTTACGTTCCAATTTGTTCCAGGCTCCCTTCCTGGCACAGCAGCGGCTCACGAATTAGTTGTTTCCATTAGACGGAAGTGTACGCCGGAGGAGGTATTGAATGTGTTGAACACATTGCCAGGTCCTAGAGAAAACGAAGAGACAACTAATTTCAGTCCATTGAAAATCGATGTTTTCGTGCAGACTTTATTAAACCTAGGATCAAAGAGTTTCAGTCATAGCTTTGCAGCTATAGGAAAATTCCATTATGTATTTAAGGTAGAACGTCGAGTCGAGTCGAATCGAATCGAAAGAGATGGGAAGAGTAGACGGTAAACGGTAAACGTTTTCATTTGTCTAGGTACTTGCAGAGACGGAAGAGGCGCAAATATGTATTTTAAGAAATATGTACGCATTATGGAAGAATCATTACCAAATGATGGCGGTTTTAACCGACAAATTGTTAAAGACTGGCATCATCGAATGCAGTGCGATTGCCAACTGGATATTTTCGAAAGAAATGGCACCTGAGTTTACCAAGTACTTACGAAATTTCTAGTCGCGGTATAATATTCGGCTGAAATAATATTTAACGAGTTTAAACTAACGGTGCTAATCGCAATTCGTCAGGCTGTACATTTGGGAAATACTTCACTTGACGATCCGAAAGAAGAACAAACATGTGACCAAGTTGAGCACTGAATTGGCCGAGGCGAGGGAAAAATTGAGACGAGCAGAAAGCAGATCGGGATCATCCTCGGAGGATGATGACAACAATAAGGATAGAAACAAAGAAAAACCGTCGGAGGATGTTGTAGAGAGAATGGAAGAGAAACTAGAGGCGGCGCAGGCTGATCAGAAAAATCTGTTTCTTATCATTTTTCAAGTATAAATCACAAATACCTTCTTTCAAAATTTCTTCTTTTCTATTCGTTCGAAAGTGTACGAAATTAACGATGTTAATTTGTTGATCCTTCAGCGTTTCATAATGATCTTGTCCGAGCATCTGGTGCGTTGCGATACCGATGGCATAGATTATAATACTCATTGGTACAAGTGGACGATAGGAAGGCTACAGGAAGTCTTTTTAACTGTAAGACACCGTGCTCGATATAATTAATTGAATTTAACAAGACAGAGCTATAGCCGTATCGATTCGCGTGCATTTCCTTTCTGTTTCAGCATCACGAACAAGTTCAAAAGTATTCCTCGACTTTAGAGACTCTGCTGTTTACGCCGGATCTGGACCCGCATATTCTCGACGTGTTCCACCAGTTTGTTTCTCTTCGAGCGTGAACCTCGGCTTCACTGCCGCTTTTTTCACGACCGTTTTCACCTGTTCCGGTCTTTAATGTAACTTGTAAGTGGAAAATTTACAACTTCGACCAGGGGTCACGGTTCTATTTTACGGTACGCATTATGTTCTATGGTACATTATTATCGGCGTTACAGTTAGCTTGATAACTGATGGAACGGGTACCCTTCTTCTCTTTTATAATCATACGATCAGTCGCACATAATATTATGTGTTTAATTGTTCACGGTTTTGTATTGCGATTTATTTCGTCGTGATGTAAATATCGGTAAAATAAATTTATTCGATTTCGTGCAACCACACTATCCGCAAACAATTTCTGCACATTTCCCCAACTAAACTTAACGTCATCGTAATAAAACATAATGTAAATACAAGTTGCGAGGTCACATGCTATACCATTTGATTTTATTACTATACATTTATACATATATTATACATTATAACGACAAATCCGCGGAACACGAGCATTTGCAAAAACGTCACTTTTCCTACACATTGAAAGTTCCTTTATAATTCTTTATAAAAACACTGATTACTTTTCAAAACATCCTTTATGATAATAAATACCTAGAAACAAAATTATTACACAATTTACAATTGACTTGAAATACACGTGATTCATTGTACATTTTAAATGTTGCCGCGACGTTGTACAGATGGCAGTACTGGCGGCAGTTCAAAAATCTCCCTCGCAATAAATTATTCTCAATAATAATCGTATTTGTTTTATTTTAAAGTATGCGTACAACTTTGAAAATAAAATATTTTATTCGATGTAATAATTTTTTTGAAAATAAACTAATCCAATTGAGGCAGTCATTTTAGAAATTAGTATTTTACTTGAAGATTCCTAATTCACAAAATATTTGTATTTTGTCACTTTATTTTCTATTTCAATTGAAATAGTATAAAAGTGCAGATAATTTCTTTTACGTTTGTGCGTTAGAATATAAGTTATATACATGTCCAATATCAACCGTTTATGTATGAAAATACAATTAATAAAATAAAGACAATGTCATAAAGAACCGTATACATATGTCACCGAATGCGGTGGGGGGTAGATAGAAATATGCAGCTGATTGGTTCAGAGTCAGAGTGATATAAATGTCGTCGCGAGAAGATGTGCGCTTGAAACCAGAGAGGAAATGAGAGTGCTCACCTCACGCCTATGTCTGAACTTGACGCCGCTTTTTGGCACGCTCACGCTTAGCACGGAACAGCTCCTATACCGGCGGTAAAGCCCACTTTACCACGTAACAAAGAGCACATCAGTTCAGTTTTAGCATGAAACAGAACTTTTACTAGCGTATGGTCACCTATGGTATAATATAATAATATAATATAATATTATTTATAGCTAAGCGTCCGCTGTACCACCGGTCTAGGAGCTGATCCAGGCTAAGGGGGCAGCACTATATCGGGTATGGTCAGGCACGGTCATCAAAACCTGGGCGTGAGCACTCTCATTTCCTCTCTGTTGAAACACACGAAGACGACATGCCAAAAATCTTTTGAAGCGGCAGAAATCATATACATATATAGATTGACAGACTGATTTGATAACTATTGTTTTTAATTACATGGAGTACATCTATGGTATATATCTATTTCATGCGGCTATTTTAATAAAAGTATAATAACACATTAAGAATTGTTTTAGAAGTTGACGTGGGCACTGTCGGGCACTATCGGGTACTATTCGTTGAGCGTTTCTCTGTACCTTTGGAGTATACGTTCGGGTGGAGATGTTTTAGCTAGATTTTTAGAGTATTGAAAGGTTTTCTTCACGGGAGTTTGACCTATAATTTTCAATCAGATTAGTAAACAGTCCTTTAAATGTGAACCAAGCAAAAAAAAAAAGGAAAATGAGGACGTACCTGTAGGAATATCACGATACAAATCATCGACAAAGAATTTTTCAACTCGGTCGCGGATCGTTGACAACTCCGCAATAATACGACTGTTTGTGTCTCCAAAATTTCGATTTCCAGTTTCCAGAGTCGCATTCATTTCGCTGCAAGCTGTTACGAACACTGTTTTTAAACTGTTTAAGGATCTCGTACGTTCATCGCCTGCTTTCTGAACTACCGTACATACGTCCTATAGGTCATAAACATGAAAAATTTCGGATAAACAACAGTGGTGTACGGTCTCAGATTAAATTTATACAGCGTTGAAGCTTACATTGATTAGTGATAAAATGAGACTATTATCTTCTTTCATTATTCGTTGTATCTCTGTCATATTGCGTTTCACGCAATCCTGGTACTTGACGAACGTGTCACAATTATTTTCTAAGCTTACTTGGAATTCGCTGATGAGCGCCTTGGTTTCGGCAACTGAATCTTGCGATATTCTCCTCATCTATATAAAACAGTTCGAAATTATCCAAGTGAGAAATGCAAAACTAACTACGGATTACCTATACATTACCTTCTCCGTTTCTACCGAGACTATTTCTTTCATTGTTTCCAAGTTATTCTGAAGTGTCTCTTGTATACAATTTTCTTTCTCCGCTTTCACTCTACATGCATTCGAATGTTCATACTTGATAATGTTACACGCTTCATCGACGTTGTTCAATGTATCACAAATTGAAGAATGATTTTTCACATCTTCGGTTTGCAATTGGCAGAAGCTCTTTTGTAAATCTTCCATCGTCTGTAAGTGAGAAGCATTAAAAACACGACGACACTTGATCATTAATTTGATAAAATTGACGTACCTTCGCGAAGTTACATCGTTTCTGCATAATGCTACTTTCACTTTGCCGAATTTCTTCGATAGTCCCCATGATATCCTGAATGTTATTATTTAAAAGATCGTGCTCGTTCCTCGATGCCTGCGAAATTAAACTTATAAATCTCATAGCAGTTTGCGTTATGTTATCGACCTTCTGAGAGACCCTTGTCTCCAAATTTTTCACGTTCTCGGCTATTTGGTTGTCTATCATGTCTTCTATTTGCTTCGCTTTCATGAGACAAGTATTGTTTATGTTGGACTCGTGCTCGATCATGGTGGCCACATTCTCAAGTTCCTTTTTAAACGATTCCTGGCAACTCGAGTGCTGGAAAAAGTAATTATATAAAAAACCAGATTTTCAATCATCCGAAACGTATGAATTCCATTTATTTAATCGCTTACAGAATCTTCTGCATGTCGTGCTAATTGACCAGTCGCGTTTGTAATTGGATCAACGAATTTAGTGGAAATATCTTGAATAGATTTGTCAATGTGTTCGTAGAGCGAAAGTGCTTGTTCATCTGAACAAAGAACAGAGAACATTAATTCCAAGCTGGGGATTACACTCCTTTCCATGAAAACTAATACTTACTAATATAGGAATTCAAAGATTGACAGAATTCTGTCATTTTCTTCGTATGCGTTGACAGATCGGCTTCAACTTTCCTGCAACGTTCTTTTATATTATGTTTAGTTTGCTGACCAAGAGCGCTATTCCGTTGTCCTATTTCCCTGTAAACACACAACACATGCCATTAATTTTTCATCATGTCAAAACTAACTACACTCGGAATGAGTCTCCATATATACCATTATAATCTACGATAACTTACATTTTCCGATAAATTTTATCGTGGAGTTTATGCACGTCCGTAGCGGCTGTGTCAACGACTTCTAAAACTGATTCTACTTGCGATAGAAGAACACTTTCGGTAGACGCGTGCTTCTCCACAAGGTGTTTCTGTTCTTCTTTCTCTTGTTCCGAGATCGCGAGACGCGATGTTGCATTCAGTAATGTGTGCGTCGTAGTTTCCAATTGATTTTTTGTATTCAACAACTCATCCGCTTGCTCAGAGTTTTTCGATTTTAAATCGTTAAATATTTTCTACAACAATATATACATATCGTGAACAAAGAATACTCTCTCTCTCTCTCTCTCTCTCTCTGTCTGTCTGTCTGTCTGTCTGTCTCTCTCTCTCTCTCTCTCTCTCTCTCTCTCTCTCTCTCTCTCTCTCTGTGTGTGTGTGTGTGTGTGTGTGTGTGTGTGTGTGTGTGTGGTATGCCTTTATTACTTCTCTCTATTCACCTCTTTATACTGCAAAGTGTTCTCCAGCGCTTTAATATGATTTAATTTCTCCTCTATCTCTTTGTTTTGAAAATCTATCAATGACTGCATCTCATTGTAATTTTCCGGATCCAGATATATGCCGTTGCGATCGCGGGTCGCGAACAAATCTTTCCTTAATTTCTCAATCTCCTCCGTATACTCTTGAAGCAACGCTTTCTTCGTGAATTTCTGATTAATTTCAGGCCGGTTCGTAATGTTCTTCGCTCGATGTGCATAGTCTAATGTGGACAATGTTTCTTCAAGATTCACGCTCGCAGGGGACACTGTAGCGATTATCGAAGTTCTTGTACGACCACCCAACGATTCTTGAAGCAGTCGCGTCAACTTGGATTCTCTGCACATTTCAACAGTTATAATGTTCAACAAACTCTGAATTTTATATAGTTAATAACAAAAATAACCGAGTGCAATTTTAAACAGCGAACATGTTAAATGACTTATATTAATTAGAGATCGTGGTTTTGCAAGTGTATTTGACTACATGTAGCGAATTATACTCGCCTCGATACATGCCTTTTCAACTATATGGTTACACGTGTAATTATTTCACCTATGTATATTTGAATACACGTGGTGTATTACTGGATCCTCATTTTAATTCGTATTTACGTATACGTGAAATAGTACACGTGTTTATACAAGTATTAATACATGTATATTATTTACACCACATTAAAATTATTAATCAACTTCATTTAATTAATGTAAAATTCATATTGAGCTCCTTCGTCTTGCAATCGATGCAGAAACTTTTTATTTTGCATAAACATCCAGTGTAAGATGCAGTACCTGTAAGGAATATGTGGAGTATTTTCTACGAGCGCTGTTATCACTCGTCCCAGAGTTAACAATGATTGATTGATATTGCCTGCTTCCCGTGCTCTTTTATCCACGGCTCCGGATCTTCCAATATTTTCACTACCCGCCAGATCAACTAGATTTAGTTTTCCTGTCTTTAAGAGCTCTTCTCCGTCAATGGTGTTCTCTTTTATGTGAACAGTGATGCAAAATATTGTATGAGATCGACTGGAAAGAAACAATGAATTAAAACATTAGACAAGCAGAAATTATACACAGTCAAATCTAATACAAACCTTGAATTCGCGTTCATCAATGTAGCTGCTGTCTGCCGTTTTTCGGATCCTTTCTGAAGGATTGTATACACATCGCTCTTATTGTATATAGTCACCTCCTCTAGACCGTTTACTATTACCGCTCCCTTTTTCATGGAATCTTCGTATATCCTTTTCGAACACCGCACACAATATATTTAATCAAGCGAGACCATTGAGAAATACAGACGATACTATTGGTTTGGTAAGAAAGTAATTTCGGTATTTCAAGATCAAATAGAGAGCTCAACTTGTTTCATTCAACCAATTAACTTTAACGAATAAGACTTTAAACCCTTTTGCCCTCAATGATCTTTTGTTAAAATGAGTAAATAAGAATATTATTTTATTGATTAAGAGTTCATTGAATAATGAGATTCAGTTTTATTTCACCTTAAAACTACCAAAAAATTCTTGCTCACTATACGATCTTGCCAATGATATAGTTACCTTATTTTGGCAGCCTCATTGTTCACGGACAATAAATCATATACTTCCTCGTTATAGAGTTCTAAGAAGCTAACTCTGACAGAGTATTCTTGCACGCCTAAGATATGAAGTTCGTCGAACAAGTGACTCAAAGAACGTGGTATAAATCCAGCATTGGTATCCTGTATACATCACACAGACGTTCTTATAGAAATTTCCGATGAAAAGAAAGGCAGTGGAACATTTGAACGTATGTATTTACCGCTTGCCAATTTAGCAATGAATTAGTATTATCAAATGTTTCCATGGTGAACGTCTTTCCAGTACCCGTTTGGCCATAAGCGAGTACCGTGCAATTGTATCCAGCCAAGACTTCCTCCACCAATGGTCGGACGACTGCATTGTATACTTCGATCTGAAGATTTATCAAGAATCGTCGCTCAGGTTAATACTTAATGTTTACGCAATGTCATTATCAAAAGCGTGCGTGCGTACCTGTTTCGAGAAAGCTCCAAATACTCTGTCAAAAGCGAATTTCTTTGTTCGTTTATCGCACTGTTTCTCCCGAACGACTAACTCTTTGCTGGAAGGTGTGTCCACCACTGTCACCGATTTTCCAGCCCTTTCAGCATCGTTGATTGGTCTAATAAGGTACAAAATGACATTAATGATAACTAGACTGCCAATGTTTATGCATTTACAGGAAAATTAAGTAGATCAAGTTCAAAATTGTTGGAAATTTTAAGATATTGATGATGTCAGTACACATATACAGGGCATAATTTAAATGGTATCGAAGGAAGAATATCATAGAATAAACAATTTTTTGTTATCCAGTTATTTTTTCATAGTTCTTTTCAAAGTCATCGTTATTTTCTAATCGGGAAAATTTTTTTGTTATTCCATCTACTTAGACAATTACCTGACACGAACGAAAACTTGTATATGTTGTTTCTTCGTTTTCTTCCCGTTACGCGTATCGCTCATCTTCATAGAATGCATGTTACTCACGTTTCGATCGCTCTCGAATTATTTCTGTCCGCTCATTCGTTTATTTTCCGTGAAATTCGCACGTGGCTGACTGTCTCTCGTGTAATATACAGTAATATACCAGTACACCTATTTCTTGACCTCTTCGAGCTTACTAAATAAATACAAACGTTTCTTCTGCGGTGTTTGTCAACCGTCGAAAAATTTGAACTGGCCGCTTCACGAAATGTCCAACAGGGACCGCTTGCGCTTGCTTCGCGTAAAATGTAAAATACGAAAAAAAAAATATCGTAAAATCCATGTAACTGTTATAATATAATTAATATATCAATGTTAAATATTGACAGCATAAGTTTACTTCATTTTCTATTATACACTAATAAATAATGTTTTGATTTTGGTTTCGTTTTCCGTCCAGTGTTCCGATTGTGCTTGTGCCAACAATTTTTCGCGCATGTGCGACCAAAACAGTAGTGTATCTACAATGGCGCAGCAGAGCGGCCAAAGCCCTGACGCCTGACGCCCTGACGTCCTGACCAGCTCTGAGCAGCCCTGACCAGCCCTGACCAGTCCTGAGGCAGTTATATTGGCGGGAGTGTGGTTGAGTGTACCAGTATTATTGAACGTTTCAATGGGTAGCGCCTGGTAGTGCCTTTTCATATGAATACACTAATAATTTTTTAAAAGTCTGCGGGGTGCTCAAGCTACCCGATTTCATCGAAAAGATTACGTTACTGAGGCTAAAATTGTCGCGCATGCGCGAAAAATTGTTGGCACAATCGGAACTGATCGGAACACTGTTTCCGACTTTCAAATTACAAATATCCGAACGAATTACATATAATTGATATTATATTCTCCTTTTGTTTAAATAAATAAAATTATATGATACTATGTACTATATAAATATAAATTATTAACTATACTAAAACTACTAAAAACTGTGTGTCACGTTTTCCCCACCTCAGCAATGTAATGTATTTATTTAGGAGGTTATGGTTCATAGCAGAGAGAATAGAGGATAGACTGCAATCAACTGCAATAGACAGCAATAGACAGACAATACAGTAATACACCTGAAAACACCGTAATACACCGTGGCCTAACCTAAAACCTAACCAAAAAGTTTGTGGTCGTTGGTCCCTCGTGGGGTATGCGGTATGCCCCTTAGTGGAAGGGGTAGACGAACGGACCAAGATCAAGTTTGATCAAGTTGACTGTATATTTAGAGATTAGGGTATACATACTGATACATACGTTATAGGTATAGAAAAACCGCTTGGTTAAAATTGAAATTGTTCGAATTGTGTCGTCAGATAGAAATGGTGCTTTACATACATATTTACATGTGGTTTTAGATCATTGGGAAGAAACCGTGATTGAAACTATTTAGACTGGTGAAATGGTTGATATGAAAGACGAGAAAACTAACGGAGAGGTCGAGGCTCCGCCAAAAACCGCAAAACAGTTGCAGAAAGAAGCCAAGAAATTGGCGAAACTCGAGAAGTTCAAGCAGAAACAAGAAAAGAAAGAGAGCAGCGATAAAACTATTAAAGTGAAAGAAAAGAATGAAGTGAGTATACGATGCTTTGTCGTTTACTCGATATCCATATGGTCATTGTTGCAACAGATTTTCGGAAATAAACGATACTTGTATGATTTCGAATAATTCTCGAGACTCATTCAGTCTAGTTTTATCAGTTCCAAGTTACGTGTTCTTCTTTTGCATTGTTGTCTGTATATGATAATTGTGTCACGGAGAAGGTTACACAACTCTGCTTTCAGAAGAATGAAAGCAAAAAGGATTCCAAAGAATTGGCTGTATATACTGTTGATACACCTCTAGGAGACAAAAAAGATGTTACTTGTACAATGCCCGATACGTATAGTCCTAAATACGTTGAAGCCGCATGGTACGCGTGGTGGGAAAAGGAAGGATTTTTCAAACCGGAATATGGAGTATGTAGATATGGCATAATCTTTTGCATAAAGATTCGCCGTCTATCCATTACATATATGAGGTATTCAGTTGCTCACCTCCTTATCGTTTACAGGGTAAAAGTATACTAGAACCTAATCCTAAAGGTAAATTTATTATGGTGATACCACCGCCAAATGTTACGGGTGTCCTTCATCTTGGTCATGCTCTAACAAATGCTGTTCAAGATGCCATTACAAGATGGTACGCAATATCGTTTAATCGTAACACAGTATTGTTCTCTTTCGTTGTGTACAGTAAGATTTTATGATTTCTCAGGAATCGCATGAAAGGACGTACAACTCTATGGAATCCGGGTTGCGATCATGCAGGCATTGCTACTCAAGTGGTAGTTGAGAAAAAGCTGTGGAAGGAAGAGAAAAAAACTCGTCACGATATAGGACGAGAGAACTTTATCGAAAATGTTTGGAAGTGGAAAGAAGAGTAACTATATATATATATATATATATATGTATAAATAAACTGTAGAGAGAGATAAAGATTGAAGGAAATGTTACGGTACGTAGTAATAAATGTATTATTTCAGAAAAGGGCATAGAATTTATTTACAGCTGAAAAAGCTAGGTGGTTCCTTTGATTGGGATCGTGCTTGTTTCACTATGGATCCGAAATTGTGCAATGCTGTTACAGAGGCATTTATAAGGCTGCACAACGAAGGTGTAATTTATAGGAGTAACCGTTTGGTCAACTGGTCTTGCACTCTAAAAAGTGCTATCTCCGATATAGAGGTAAGAAACCTCTCGGTTGCAAGGTATACGCTATTGCTCAAAAACATATGGACACTTGCCTTATCTCTACAAAACGTGGTTCATGTTAGTAGGAAAAATATATCGAACAATTTTCTCACTTGTAATTATTATTATGTATATAAATGAGGAACAGTCTCGGTGCTTTGAATGGATTTGAGGTTTCACTTTGTCTGATTTATAAGATGCATAGCGAATTCAGAGAATTTTTCGATAGAAATACTATAGAAAGATTGTCGCAACTAGTGTAAGCGGTAATATCTAATCACGGTGGATATACGTCGACGAATCTCGTATTTAATCTTAGACTAATATGTATTTTTAAGTTTCCACATAGGTGGTGTTTAACTTGAAACGTTAGATATTCCCTTATGGAAAAGTAATAAAGATCGATTTTAGATGCTTAAGTAAGTTTTATGCGTTGCTGTTTACATAGATTTCGACATGTGTCCACGTATTTGTTTTGAGCGTTAATATAATATGTACGTAAATTACGTGTCTAACGTAAACTCGCTTTAGGTCGATAAGGTAGAACTAACAGGTAGAACGTTACTTTCGATTCCTGGTTATCAAGAAAAAATAGAGTTCGGTGTGTTGGTATTGTTTGCTTATGAAATAATTGACAGCAAGGAAAGAATAGTCGTGGCTACTACTCGTATCGAGACCATGTTAGGAGATACCGCGATCGCAGTGCATCCACAAGATACCAGATACACCAAATTTATTGGAAAACACGTGCAGCATCCGTTCTGTGATAGAAAATTACCTATTATCGCCGATGAATACGTTGAAAGAGAATTTGGAACAGGTAAGTGTATTGTTAGACGTAATTGTACGAACGCGAATGGGAATGCGATCGAATGGATGACACATTAATTTTTTTATTACAGGAGCTGTAAAAATTACACCGGCTCACGATCTGAACGATTATGAAATAGGAAAGAGACACAGCTTACCGTTCATCACGATTTTCGACAACAGTGGGAACGTTATCGGTGACTACGGGAAATTCACGGTATTACTTGTACTATTAGTTGAAGCACGTAAGGAACATTGAAAACGAATTGTCGTATGTAATGTGCACATTTGATTGAACAGGGGATGAAACGGTTTGATGCCAGAGCAGCCATAATAAGTGAGTTAACGGTAAGGGGTTTGTTTGTTGAAATCAAGGAGAATCCCATGGTGGTGCCAATATGTAGTAGATCGAAAGATGTTGTCGAACCATTGATGAAACCTCAATGGTACGTAAGGTGCAGCGAAATGGCAGCGAACGCAATGAGAACGGTGCAAACAGGCGAATTGAAAATTATTCCAGATCAATACAAAAAGATCTGGTATCATTGGATGGAAAATATCAGGGATTGGTGCATTTCGCGGCAATTGTGGTGGGGTCATCGTATCCCCGCGTACTCCGTTAAAGTACTCGACGATGATATTGCGAGTGCCCGGTTCGAAGGAGAATTCTGGGTGAGTGCTCGATCGGAAAGCGAAGCTAAGGAACAAGCAGCTAGAAAGTTAGGTACAACAGTCGAGAATATTATGGTCGAACAAGATCCCGATGTGCTGGACACATGGTTCTCTTCTGGCCTATTTCCATTCTCGATATTCGGATGGCCGAACCAGACCGAGGAGCTCGAGGCGTTCTATCCTGGTTCGTTGTTAGAAACTGGCCACGATATACTGTTCTTTTGGGTAGCGAGAATGGTGTTTCTCGGGCAAAAGTTATTGGGCAAGTTGCCGTTCAAAGAAGTCTATCTGCACTCGATGGTCAGAGATGCGCACGGTAGGAAAATGAGTAAATCCCTGGGGAACGTGATAGACCCGATGGACGTGATCAACGGAATATCATTGGAAGATCTTCAGAAGCAACTGTTGAACAGCAACTTGGACCCGAAGGAATTGAAACGCGCGATGGAAGGACAAAAACGTGATTACCCGCAGGGGATTCCAGAGTGCGGCACGGATGCGTTAAGATTCGCCCTGTGCGCGTACACCTCTCAGGCTCGTGACATCAATCTGGACATTCTTCGCGTGCAGGGCTATAGATTTTTCTGTAACAAGATATGGAACGCGACTAAATTTGCTCTGATGTATCTCGATTCGAATTTGAGTTATTTTAATTCGATCAGCGATAACGACGAATTTCCGGCGTACCCTACAGACCAAGACGAATGGTACGACGAATGCACCTTGAAGGAGAGCTGCGTGCAAGATGCCTTGAACAATTATTTGAACGATTATCCTTATCTGGACGGGTACACGCCGTCGCAAACGGATGCGAAAGTTTACCAGACTCTTGTCCAACTGAACGTGAACGTCGCTAGCTATGCGCATTTGAATCGTTGGTATAGACACATTGCTTCGTACAGCCGACAAGAACGGTCGGCGTTCCGTCCCGAGCAAGGTAAACTGTTGCCGAAATGCGCCTGCAAAGATAAAGTTCGCAACACTAATAATCTCCACGATCTGTACAGTCGCGATGCTAACCTTAGTAGTAGTACTAGTAATGGTTGTAGTACTCGTCGTAGTCGTTGTGCAGAATCCCTGCAGAACTTCGAAGCGTACACAAACGTTGACTTGTGGATGTTGTCTCGCGTGAGTTACGCCGTCAAGATTTGCGACAAAGCGATCGAACAATACGACTTTACAACGGCCACGACCACCTGTTACAACCTTTGGTTGTACGATCTGTGCGACGTTTACCTCGAGTACTTGAAACCAGTATTTCAAGGGAATGACCAAGAGAGGAAGCACGCGGCAACGAGGACTCTGTTCAAAACGTTGGACGTAGGGCTACGATTACTGTCACCATTTATGCCGTTCATAACGGAAGAACTTTATCAACGTTTACCTCGCAACAAACAAATTTATCCCAGTATTTGCGTTAGTCCTTACCCAGAAGAGTCCGAGTGTCCCTGGCGAGATCTCGAAATAGAGAAGGACGTTGAGTTTGCCAACAAAATAATCAAGAACGTCAGATCGACCCGGGCTACCTACAATCTACCAAATAAAACGAAAACCGAAGCGTTTATCGTGTGCGCCGATCAAAGCCTGAAAACGAAGCTTATCGATTATCAATTGTTGATAGAGACGCTTGCTTACTCTACCATACGTACAAACGAACCCCCATCAGGATGCGCTATCCTTACAGTGACAGACAAGCTTCAAGTGCATCTGCTGTTGAAGGTAACGTCGCGAATTCTCGTTTAATTTTCGATAATAGTAAGACAGTCAATAATAATAATAATAATAATAATAATAACAATAATAACAGTAACAACTACAATTTATATTGCAGGGTTTGATCGATCCAAAGAAAGAGTTAGAAAAGCTTTGTAAGAGGAAAGAGCAGCTGGAAGATATTATTGAGAAAACGAGACAGGCTATGCAAGTTCCTGATTACGATGCGAAGGTACCGTTGGATGTTCAAAACAATAATAAAGAGAAGATGCTGAACAGTGAAGGAGAATTGCAACGAATTATCGATGCGATCGCGGCTTTAAAAACAATGTAACGATCGTTTCTCCGATATCTTTATTCCTTTATTAGTGTCTTATTTATTGAACTGTACTGGTAATAGATAATTTTTAATAGCTCGAATTTTATAGATTAAAAAGAACATGAAATCCTTAAATCAGTCCATTAATCCGTTTCTAAAATCACCTAATGCATTTCTCATCTCTACGAGTACGTAATACGTTTGCTCTTCTCTTAAAAAGCATGAGGGCGCGACAGGTAACGTATGTATAACATTTGTAATATTGTAATAACCACTGTAGAGAAAAAGCATTTATTGCTCGTATTCATTTATTTTTTGTTTATTATAAAGCGTTATCGATGAATGTGCAACAATCGTTAAAATTAACATACTTCAAACCTAACAAGGACGAACTAATGATTTCAATAAACGTACTCAATATGTTCTGATTTATTGATTCTATATATATATATATATATATATATATATATAT